>PISX010006028.1:0-101491 GCA_004024625.1 Mellivora capensis | reverse complement strand
AGGGCACGCATTGCATGGAGCACTGGGTGTGGTGTAAAACTATGAACTCTGTTACGCTGAAAAGAAATAAAAAAAAAAAAAGAAAGGATGGATACCCAACTTTTGCATCAACATAGATGGAACTGGAGATTATGCTGAGTGAAATAAGTCAAGCAGAGAGAGTCCATTATCATATGGTTTCCTTATTTGTGGAATATAAGGAATAGCATGGAGGACATTAAGAGAATGAAGGGGGAAATGAAGGGGGAGAAAACGGAGTGGGAGACAAACCATGAGAGACTATGGACTCCAGGAAACAAACTGAGGGTTTTAGAAGGGAGGGGTGTGGGGAGATGGGTGAGCCTGGTGATGGGTATTGAGGAGGGCACAGATTACACAGAGCACTGGGTGTTATACACAAACAATGAATCATAGAACCCTACATCAAAAACTAATGATGTACTATATGGTTACTAATGTAACACAATAAAAAAATTTTAAAAAAATTCTCGACATTGTATTTTGTCTTCTAGAATACTGTAATCCCCATTACTTTAAAGTCTGTATCTGATCATTCCAATATATTAAGGCCTATTGGTTCTGTCTCTGATGGTTTTCATTCTTATTAATTTGTCTTCTTGTGTTTCTAGCTAGTTTTTATCCAGTCCTGATGCTGTCTTTATAAAATCCTTTGTGGAAATAATCTTTGAACTACCTGATCATATCTTCCTTCTGATAGGATTGACATTTGCCACTTCCTGGTGTTTGTACTGTGGGTTCTTCATAATTGTTAAGGATTGGGATAAAACAAAGCTGAGTTATAGTCACTGTGATAAGTCTTCAAATTCCATTTCATACTTGCTCCTAGGATCCAAAATTCAAGGACCTAAACCTAAAGCAAGTAGGGCTCCCCATGTTTCCCCCATGCCCCACAAATGAGCTGCTGGTTATTAACTATTTCTACTCGGCTTCAAACCCATGCTTCTATACTCCACTTTGTGATGCTTGGGCTGGAATTCTGTGAAGAACCACATTGCAAATGGAATAAAACTGTTATTCTCTGATGTTGAGCTAATTACTTTTGTATGTTAAAGTATCCTAAATCTGGTTGTAATCACTGTGCTAATAACAAATGATTGTATATGCATATTTAATATCCTTCTGTAACAAAATAAAATTTAGTATCCCTCTGTTTGTCCCCGTTGGCTTTTCTTTTTCACTAAAAGTCTTTCTTTTTTAACTAAAAGTCTTGGATCACAAATGCAATAGACACTGTGGCTCTGGATTTCTGTTGAGTATTTGGCAAACTCTTCATGATATGGTCATGGCCAAAATGGAGACAGGAGTTGGACGCAGAACCTGCGGAGGGTGGGTGTCCTGATGGCAGTGTTTTATAACATGTCACCCTGACAACCAAGCCTCACACATTCTATGCTGCTTGTCATAACTCCTACTCATGTGACTCTCCTCCCTCCACCTCATGTCCTGTCCTCCTTCTGACCCCTGGCTTCACTACCTATTCACCACCCTGCACCTGCTCTTTCCTTGGGATTTGCACTTGAAAATGTGAACACAAATGATCCAAGCATTCAATTTTAGAAGATGAGAACAAAATGAAGTAAGATAAATGTGGGGGAATTAATAAAGATAAAATGCTGAAAATAATGAATCACGAAACAACGGCCAGCAGAAATAATAGATAAACCCAATACTCCAGGCAGTTTGACTCCGAAAAAGTGCAAGACAAATAAATACATCAGGAATGAGAAAGAAGATAAAACCATAGTTGCAAAATATAGTAAAAATCATTATAAAATATCATATAAAGTGTTGTCAATAAATTTTCAGATTGAGATGAAATGGATGATTTTTTCAGCACAATAGAAATGACCAAAAATTGATTCAAGAAAAAGTAGACTATCGGAACACATTAACAACCACACAATACACTAGCAAGGTTTCTCATAAATCCACCACTTTAAAAAGTAAAAATAAATAAGAACATTAGGCCCTGTGTGTTTTACAGGCAAGATCTAACTAACTAACCATCGAGGAACATAGAATCCTACCTAAATGACTGAAACTGTTTCAGAATATTTAAGTGGGAAGTTTCCCAAATCACTTTATAAGCCCCACATAAGCTTAATACCAAAACTTAATAAATAACATACCAAAAAGTCAACCTTGCTTAAAAATAAATATGTAAAAATTCTATGGAAAATATTTGCAGCTGGTATTTTAAAGCGATAATACACATGTTCAATGAGGATTTATACCTTAGTGAAGCACTGTTAGCATTCTAGTATTATACAATGTATATTTATTGTCCTCTATTAGCTATACTTTTCTCCACCAGTTGCAATGTTTGTAGGGCCAAGAAGACATCTCTTCTTGCCCCCATTCCTTATAGATGACAATCTGGGTGTCTCAGACTCTGGGACTCCCTGCCAAAATGATCCTAAAGCCACTTATCTGGCCTGCACAGGCCTCTTCCCCTGTCCATTCTCCCAAGGGTGGACTGTGCTGTCAGAATGTCCATGCAAATGCCCAAAGTGCAGCCAAGGGGTGACTTTTTGCAGAGGAATAAATGATGCTTGAGTGCATGAACTAGTGTGTATCCCAGTCTGGGGTAGAAAGCTAGTGGAATAGGCCCCAGGTTAGGGAATAGCTTTTTCCGTACCACTACGTCTGATATAGAACTCTGAGGGATACAAGAGTTCTAAATTTGAACCTGATCTTCTCAGGTTCTTATGAAAATGTCTTTGTCAAGGTAGGAGGATAGGAAATATTCTGTTTAATGAAGTATTAACTTGTTTTATAGCTTTTAAATATTCAGACATAAGATAAGTAAGCCTTTATTTTACTCTTGCCTCAGATCCTACAAAGACTGAGCCAGCACACCTCTTCCAGACTTAGCACAGGTGAAAAACAATAGCAGACTAATAAATATAGCATGAATAAATATTAGTGGAATATATGTATGTATATGTATGTCAATATACCTGTTGTATGCATACTTGTGTATGTGTACCTCTATCAGACAAAAAGAATGTAAGCCTGTAGGTACACGGACACAAATATCTGTCTTTGCACACACAAATACAGACACGCTAGCAGAAACAGGAAAAGTTGGAGCTTCCAACTTGGGGCAAGATGGAAAACTAACAGGCACTGCTGGCCCCCTTTCTCCCTACCAAACTGGAGATGCCAGAATAAATACAGGGAAATGACCAAATGCAGAGCCAGGCCCAGACGCCTAATCCTTACCAGATTCAAGGTCGTCTAGTTTTAACATAGGAAGGGAAGGACATCCTGAAGTTAGCGGAATCCAAAAGCATACGAGTGAAGGTTGGGAGCGAATATAAAAGGTGCTGCAGACCAGTATAGGTTTTTGAACGGTGCTCTCTATTCCACATTCCCCCAGCTAGTGGAGAAAACTGAGACTGGTCAGCTTCTGTCCCAGCACCCTGGTCACGCTGCCCCTCGGCCCAGATGCGCTCCCAGGATGCCTGAACTCTTTCAGTAGGGATTGGGTCAGGACAACTCCACCAGTAAACTCGTCAGGCTGATGACCTCCTTGATGTTCACTGTCATTGTTCCAAGGGAATAATACGACCAGTGGCAGCAGCTAGACGGAAGGGAACATAGGCCTGTTAGCACTTTAGCCCAAATGCGCAGGGAAGCCTATTGGAAGGGATACAGACCAGCTGCCTAGGCCTTGAGTATCCATTTACTCCCCTGTCATGGAGAATGGCTATGCCAGTTAGCTCTTAATATAACAAATCATTCAAAACTCTCAGTGGCTTAAAACAACAATTATTTATTTTTGATCATAGATCTGGAGGTTGACTTCTTAGGCTGATTAAAGCCAGGCTTTACTCCCTGTGTCTCTCATCCTCCTCCTGAGCCAGCAGGAAAGAGCCCTGGCATGTTCTTTCCTTGGAGATGGCAGAACTTCCCAAAGGCAATGGGAAATACACAGACCTCTTGTGCCTAGGCTTGGAACTAGCATACCATGACTTCTACCTCATTACATTGTCTGAAGCAAGTCACATAGTCAACTTGAAAGTCAAAGGGTGGGAAAATATCTTCTATCCCTTTTGCAGGAGAAACGGCAAGATCACGTGGCAAGAACATAAAATAACCTGGAATAAACTTTAGGAGATTGGAGTCTTACAGAGTATGGGTTCTGGCCACAATAGACAATAAAACTAAGTAAAAATAATTGACAATAAAATATCTAGATAATCCCCCTAAATATTTAGAAATTAAACAACAGATTTTTAAATTTGTAAATAATCCATTGGTCAAAGAAGAAATCACAAGAGAAACTGGGAAATTGTTCCAAATGAATAATAATGGAAATACAATGTATTAAAATGTGAAGGACGCAGCAAAACCAGTGCTGAGAGTGAAATTATAGCTTTCACGGTTAACAAAGAAAAAAGACGGCTTAACATTTTTTAAAAATTCAGAATTTTTACTTAGAGAAAAAAATAAACCCAAAGGAAGAAGGGAAGAAATAATAAAAATAAAAGTGGAAATAAATGAAATAGAGAACAAACAGGAAAAATTAACAAAGCTGAAAGCTGATTCTTTGAAATTTTATCAAAACTGATCAATCTCTGGTAAGAGAGAGAAAGAGAGAAAATTCCAACTGCCAATATAGGAGGTAGGGATATCAGTAGAAGGCTTACAAATATTCAAGATATAATGAAGAAACATTATGAACATATTTATGCCAATAAATTTGATAGCTAGGATGAAATGGACAAATTACTTATAAAACACAACAGATTAAAACTGACTCAAGAAGGAAAAAAATGAATGATTATATATCTATTAATGAAATAGAATCTGTAATTAAAAGAATTCTAGGGGCGCCTGGGTGGCTCAGTGGGTTAAACCCTCTGCCTTCAGCTCAGGTCATGATCTCAGGGTCCTGGGATTGAGTCCCGCATCGGGCTCTCTGCTTGGCAGGGAGCCTGCTTCCCCCTCTCTCTCTGCCTGTCTCTCTGCCTACTTGTGATCTCTGTCTGTCAAATAAATAAATAAAATCTTTAAAAAAGAAAAAAAAAGACTTCTAACATGGATAATTCTACGCTCAGAGCCTTCACTCATGACTCCTATTGAATTTCAGGAAGATGTGATGTCAACCTCACACAAACTCTTCCAGAAAATAGAAGAGAACACTTTTCAACTTATTTTATGTGGACAGCTTTGCTCTAATACAAAACCGACAAAGATACTGTAAGAAAAATAAGACAATATAACTTACAGGCACAGACACAAAATCTTCAACTAAATATCAGCAACTTCTATCCAGAAACACAGAAAAAAGAGAATACATTATGACTAAGTGGAGTCTGTCCCAGGAATTCAAGGTTGATTCAACATTTGGAACTTGATTAATGTAAGCCACCACGTTAACAAAATATATGGGGAAAATTAGGAGGATCTCAAAAGATGCAGAAAACATATGGGAAAAAATTGACCACATGTTGGTAGTATGTACATTTGATATGATCTGATGAGACAGCACTTCGTCTCTAGGTCTCTAGGATCCTCCTCTCCCAAACCCCTACCCTGGTCTAATTATGAGACAAATATCAGACATGTCTCAATTGAGATACATTTCACAGAATGTCTGACCAGTACTCCTCAAAACTGTCCAAGTCCTAAAGAACAATGTTAGGTCTCAGAAACTGTCCCAGCCAGGAGAAGCCTGATTACTTCATGGACATAGGATCTTGGATGGGATGCTGGAGAATAAAAGGACTCTAGTCACAAATGAAGGAAATCCAAATAAAGGATGGACTTGGGTTGATAACGATGTGTCAATATCGGTTCATTAAATGTGATGAGTACATGATGCTAGTATAAGTAGTTAATAATGGGAGAAACTGGATATTGATATATAGGAATGCTCTGTATTAGCTGTGCAACTTTTCTGTAAACCTAAAACAACTCTAAAAAGAAAAGTATATTTTAAAAAGAGCTGTATGCAAATATTCCTATCAGTTTTATTCATATTGCAACAAGTGGAAATAACCCAAAGGTCCATCAGCAAGTGAACAGGAAAACATATTATGGCATACTCGTACCATAACATGTTATTTAACAGTAGAAATCACTTTAAAAAAAACTGAAGCACTGACACAAAACACAGAAAATAGAAGGTGATGTTTGAATAGATATAGAAGAAAAATGAGTCAATCAGAGAAAGATGATTATCATAGGATCTCACTGATATGTGGAATTTGAGAAACAAGGCAGAGGATCATAGGGGACGCGAGAAAAAATAAAACAAGAGGAAACCAGAGAGGAAGACAAATCATAAGAGACTCTTAATCATAGGAAACAAACTGAGGGCTGCTGGAGAGGAGGGGGTGTGGAGTATGGGGTAACTGGGTGATGGGCATTAAGGAGCACATGTGATGTGATGAGCAAGGCGTTATAGAAGACTGAGGAATCACAGACTGAACCTCTGAAACCAATAATACATTATATGTTAATTAACTAAATTTAAATAAAAATATTTTTAAAAAATAAGTAAATAAAAATAAATATATGCAGAAAAAAAAAAAAAAGAAAAGTGGGATGCCTGGGTGGCTCAGTCCGTTAAGCCGCTGCTTTCAGCTCAGGTCATGATCCCATGGTCCTGGGATGGAGTCCCGAATCGGGCTCCTTACTCAGTAGGAAGCCTGCTTCTCTCTCAGCCTCTGCCTGCCACTCTGCCTGCTTGTGCTCTCGCTCTCTCACAAATAAATAAATAAAATCTTTTAAAAAAAAAAAGAAAAGAAAAGAAATCAAAGTCCACAGTAACCTCTCAGAGGAAGGAACACACTGAATGCCAAGCAGGACCATTATCTTACTTTCTATTGTTTCCCTGTCCTATCCTAGGATGTCAGCCCATGGACGAGGAACAAAACAAGACTCCTCAGACACCCCCACCAGGAATTAACTATCTCCTTCCTGATTGTTTCCTCAGTGCTCCAGCTCACACATTCCTAGCTTAACTCCCTGGTGTGAAGGGGAAGCAAACTTACATATTTTTGCTACAGTCCAGACTCAGCTTTAAAGCTCCAAAGCCAAAAACATATATATGTCTATATATGAATTTATATATTTTTCATTATCATTCCTTTGTCTACAACCCAACTCTAATTGCTGAAAATGTTGAGGTTTAACTTCAAATATGTTAGGAAATGTAGGACTGCAAGGGGAAAACATGTCCTTTATTTTGAAATATTAACCCACCTCACAAACCTCTTGGAATAGAAGTGTTTGTTTTTTTAAAACCAGAGTTTATGATATAAATATTCTATGTTAGAGAGGGGAAATGAATCTTCTTGAAGGCTTTCCATTTTCTGGGCAGAAAACATTTATTGGGAGACCTCTGGCTAGACTTCTTTAGGTCCCTTTACAAAGTTGTCAGCAATTTTCCTAAGCTACATTTGCTTCTCCATCCCTAAAGAAATGCTAAGGCTCTGAAAACATTCTCAATGCTCAAGGAGCAGATCTCAGGATAATAGAAGGAGACAACAATGAGCTGTTGTGAATCGCTTCCTGTAAGGATCCCGCTGCCCCCAATATGGCAGACTTCTGAGGTTTCCTGAGCTTTAAGCCCCTGATGGGGAAAAAGGTGATGATGTTTCAAACATCCCTCATTAAAACTATAGAAATTATTCTAGAACCAAAACAATCTAACACCTGAAACTAATTTTCTTGACACATTCATGGACTTTAATGACAGCTTCATTAATTGAATGGAATCACATGGGGGCAAAAATCATGTTCTCCTTAATGACCTGCCAGATGATGGATTTGTTTGGTTACTTACTTTACTATGAAAAATTTCAGAGGAAGGAAAAAGAAAGGAGGACAGGCTGTGTGTGCCGTATCACAACTGAGCTTGACCAAGAGGCCTCCTGGGGCCTTGGTGGCAGGCCAACACTGAAGACAGTGAGATGGTTTTGGCAGGATAGGGAAGCAGTATGATGTCATTGCTAGGAGCCTTGCTAATTGATTAAGGTGAATTTTATGAACCAGTAGCATCAGCATCACTGGAAAAGTTTATTAGAAATGCAGCATTTCAGGCCCCACTCAGGGGCCACTGACTAGGAATCTACATTTAACATGACCCCACCCCCACGCCCCAGTGATTCTCAGGCACTTTAGAGTCTAATGAGCACTGGTTGGGAGCCCAAAATTTGGAGTCCAGTGGGCTTGGGCATTCCAGCTCCACTTACTGCTGGCTGTGAATAGGGCATATTATTTAGCCTGTCAGCCTCGGTTTTTCTATCTGTGAAATAGGCCTAATAGTATCTACCACATGAAATTATGAGGATTAAACAAAATAAGCACTGAGCATGTTTTCAGGTATGTACTCTATGTTGAAAAAATGGCAGTTAATAATACCATGAGGCTTCTTCTGTCCATCCCATTTCAGAGAGAAGTGTCTTAGGAATCAGTACTGAGTTCAAATCCAGATTTTACAATTTAGTAGCTATGTGATCTTGGTCATGTTACCAAGCTTTTCTCGGCCTCCAATTCTCTGCCTATAAAATGGGGATAACTTAAATGTCAGAGCCTCCTAGGTCTTAAGATACTGACGGATTACACAGCCTAGTGAAGTCATAAACCCTCCCAAGATGTCTGCCACCAGTAAGATTTCTGCTAAGTCCCGTGCTGTATCTGCAGACGATGTCTTTCTCGCAGGGCAAGGTTTACTGTTTGCATAAGAAACCCACTTACTCCAAACATTTCATGAGTTGGGCAGAAATTTCTAGAGATGTAGAGCGTGGGTCGTAGGGAAGAATCCTGGGACATGTGGCACAGCCTTGTGCCCTGCCCCTGGCTCCTCCCTTTCTTTCCTCCCATCTCCCCCACCACAGCCCCTTGTCATTCCCAAGAAAGCTTCCCTTCAGCAGAGGCAGCAGACCAAGCAGAGAACCCCAATGAGGAGGCTGTGTTCTCGCGTGCTACTGTCGCTATTACTTCCTCTGTCCGGGGCTCCAAGCCCTCATGCACACGTGGGCAGGAAGTCCTCAGAAACTGGAGTGCCACAAGAACTAAAGGAGGAGTTGGGCCAACACTACTTACAGAGCCTGGTCCCGGCGGCTCGCTGATGATGGAACCACTGCTCAGCCCGTTCTTCCCCTCCTCCGCAGTCTGCTTCTCATGCTGGGGCCGAGCCTCTGCAAAGAGGGTTCTCCTTTTCCAGCTGGCTCCTGGTTAGGCTCAGCCCAGCGGGGATGCCACAGGGAGTATGAGGGTTGGAGGGACATGGAAGACTTCTCCTTTGTTTGCTTCCCGTTCCTATCAGCGTTGCCCTAGCAACGTTTCTTCACTCCACCGTGGCAGCTGCCAGTCCCAGCAGCACAGGTAACTCTAGTTTGCGGTGGTTCCACACCCAGAACCAGCCTCATTGCGCCCCCTCTGAAATCCAGCCCCTGCAGCTGGTTCCACCTCCTAAGGGGTCAGAATCCCAGCTCCAAGAAGCCTCTCCTGCAGACTCCAAGCTCCGAGCTCTGAGTTCCATTTTGAGCCTGCCTCCTCCATAGAGGGCTGTGTCCCAGCTCTGCAGGCTCCTTCTAGAAATTTCTCAGCTTAAGCAATCCCAACATGTCCCCTCTGTTCCTCCATCTCTAAGGGAGACAGCTGCTTCCTACAACTACCAACTTTGTGATACACCAGTGTCCCCTTTTTGCCTGCCCAGCTCTCTTCTATCTGGGAAAGAGTTTCTTTTTATCTTATCTCTCTGCTGAAATAATGGTGTGGTTTTGGCTTCTGACGGGATCGGTCTGATATGGAAAGTTATGTAAAAGATACTAGTTTCCTTCCAAAACAAATTTTTAAAAATCTACCTTCTAAATACCAAGTTTTCCCACTAATAAGGATATTCAAAAGAACATGCCAATGGCTTTGAGAACAATTTCCAAAGAAAATTTTCCAAACTATTTTGGGCTCTGACAGCACTGTTGGAATAGAACAGTAATCCTGAGCATTTGGAACAAAGAGTCAAAACAAACATGTTTCTAGAGGAAGAAATGCAGTTAGACATAACTCACATGGCAGAACAGATGCATAATTTAGAGAGATGCCGACCTGGGTACACAGCAGTGTAGGCCAGGATGGGAAGAAGGTGAAGGAGAACAGGGAAGGGCATGAAGCAGGTGTAGGAAGTCACATTTCCAGATGTCAATGAAGTCTTGAGCCCAAGTTGAAATGAATAGGATTTAAAAGAACCTGGAAATAGCAGGTTAGTTAGTGGTGCTTAGAAAGGCTGCATTGACCATGCCTTACTAAGAAGTTGTATTTTAAGGTGCTGGCCATGACTTAAATGGAAATTGGAATGGAACTGAAAGTAATATTTTATACTTATTCAATTAGTAAAGATAAATTGAAAATCATAGCCCTCAGTGTGGGTGATCTTGCTCGAGAGTAGACACCTTCACAAAGTTGTCACAGTGTGTATAAAGTGAGAGAATAACAGCTTGAAAGGGTCATGGTGATATTTATCCAGTTTAACCCAGTCATTCCATTAATGAAAATTAACCCTAAGGAAGTAAGTCAAAAGAATTTTTAAATGTCTTTTTGTGAAGATATCCATCAAAGTGTTACCTATAAGAGTGAAAAGTAACATTATTATAATTATATTAAATACATGTATAATAATTATTTATCATATATAATTATATAATATATACAATATAATTTATATACAATTATATATAATCTAATTTATATATAATCTATATATAATTTATATATAATTATATGTAATATAAATATGATTTAAATCATATATAATATAATTAAGTATATTATATAATTATATATAATATAACATTATTATAATTAGTAAATAAAATGAGAATAATTTAAAATGTATTTATATGCACTTGGTGAAATACTAAGTTGTAACAGTTGCAACAATCATGTAAAACAAACATGAAAAATGTGGTGTGATAATAAGAGGAGTAAAATCAGCATGGAAAATGTAGAGACGAGCGTAGAAAAGAGAACAAGAAAAAAGGTTCAGCAATGTTACTCTTTGTTACCACAGGGATATGCCTATGGAGAATTCTGAGAGTCTTATAAAGGCATCATACCAAGGAAAAATTATCGGAGTGAGTTAGACAGGATTGAGAAGCCATGCATGAACCTTCGCCCCCTGTGGATTCTGTAAAGGCTGAAATAGATCTCTTGATCCTAAAATGAAGAGCCATCCTAATCGTCTTCAGGATTATATGTGTGTTTGACTAAAGATAAGACAGTTTTGTTACTATAATTCTCCCCTTCCAGAATAAGCAGCAGAGTTTTAAGGATACCCTGAGTTCCTTCTCTCCTTGGGTTGTCACTGAAGGTGGCTGTGCTCCAGGACAAAGGGAAGGAGAGAGAATGAAGGGTAGAAATCTGAGACAGCAAAGTCTTCTGTGGAAGATTCCGTATATCTCAAGTAGGGAAGGAAATGATAGACCACTGAGTTAAACAGCTGGTCAGTTAAAAAAAGCCCTAACAGCCAACCAATTAGTTCAAGAGACAATTGGCTGCAGGTGGTAAGTCAAGAGCCAAGTCTGGACTCTGACTGAAGGGATTTTGCCAGGGCTCAGTGTTTGACCTTCTAGGTGCCTTGGCTTGCTGTAGGAAAGCTTAGAGAACTAATTTCTTGTGAGCTTCAGAGACCCCCAGAGTTCTAGCAGCGACATGGAGTTGGGCTGCCGTATTGGGCATAGAAGGAGTTTTTCCAGATAGAGGAGGGTATGAATGCTGGTTACCGAGAGTTAAGAGAAATTCCATTTTTTCTGGTGATATTTTCTATTACTGCAGAAATCCATAAGGGTCAATGTGTTCCTTGGGATTGTCCATCAGAGAATAGCCAGGGCTGCAGGTCCACATGAGAACAAACTGGCTTTCTTGGCTGCTGGGGAAATTATGAAAATGAAGAGACCCACTTGGGTGAGGGACCTGCCACCAGAAATATTTGTTTTCTCTGCAAGTACTTGCTGAACCCTGTTCTACATGAGGACCACATTCCATGGGGGGGGGGGGGATCAAAATGGAGATGATTTCCATAGAAGATAACTGTTTCTTATAACAAAATCATCATACTTCAGGAAGAAAACCATGGCCAGGTTTCTTTAGGAAAGTGTTCTGGGGAAGATTCCTAGAAGAGATGTTCCGTGAGCTGGGTTTTGAAATAAGAATAGACATTTTCTCGAACAGTGTGTTGGAGAGAACAAAAGGAAGTTCTGTGTAGCTAGAATATTCAATTTGAGGAGAGCTGTGGCAGATGATGTCAGAGCTATAGTTCTGGCCAAGGTCAAGATGGCTCTTAAATGCAGAGTTAAGGAATTAGACTTTATCTAGACATGGAGAAACACTGAACTTTTTTTTTTAAGATTTTATTTTTAAGTAGTCTATACCCAATGGTGGAGTTCAAACTCACAACCCGAGATCAAGAGTCACATGCTCTACCATCTGAGCCAGCCAGGTGCCCCAGCACTGAACAGTTTTAGGCACAGTAAGGATGTGCATTTTAGGAAAAGGACCCTTGTCTGTTTGGGGGTGGGGATGGAATAGAGTGGGTCAAGCCTGGAGGCAGAAAAGGTAAGCAGGGGACTCTTCCAATAGTCAAGGCAAGAGATAAGGAACACCTGAATGATGGGCAGTGACCACAGAGAGGGAAACCTTGCCTTTCTGCCTGTGATTCCTCTCCCTGATGCCAAGGATGCAGGCCTTCCTCCCACCTCTAGCACTCACCAGCGTAAGCAGCTGCCTGTTTGCACAATGCTTGCTGCCATGGTCTGGCTCAGGGCACAGGTTCTACCATGTGGAGGGATCATGTGATGGTGCCAGGAGACAGGTTTGGGAGTCAGAGGAGAGGAATCCTAGCCCAATGCCACCATGTTATGGACCAAATTGTGTCCCCCATCTACCCCACCAAATTATGTGTTGACACCTAATGTCCAATGTGACTCTATTTGGAGAAAGGACCTTTAATGAGGTAATTAAGCTTACAAGAGGTCATAAGGATGGGACTCTAATTGAGAGGCTGTTGAGCTTATAAGGAGAGGAGGAGACACGAGAGATGTTTTTCTCTCCCTTCCCACGCATAAAAGAAAATCCCAGTGAGGACCCAGCAAGAAGGCGGCCATCTGTAAACCAGGTCAAGAGGCCTTACCAGACACCAACCCTCCTAGCACCTTGCTCCTTGACTTATGGCCTCCAGAACTGAGAAAATAAATTCTTGTTGTTTAAGCTACTAGAGGCGGACAGAATATGCCATCCCAAAATATGCCACTTAGGCATAGGATTGTTTTGAGCTGAAGGCAATTGAGAAGAAGTAACTACAAGAAAAGCTTTCTTTGCCTAAAAGGGGGATATAAATCTCCTCTCTACCAGTAAAAACAAAAGTCAGTCGCTGGAGACAATTTTCCACCTTTATCTGCCCGACAATGGAGAGGAATCACTTAACGAACTTCACTAACCAGCCTTTATCTACCACTAGTTTGCTGCCCCTGAAGACTCAAGGTCCTTTTCCTTTGTCTTGACACACTAATAATGTATTGTTTTCCCACTAAAATGCTACATAAGCCCAAATTCTAATGAACCCTTTGAGTCACTCATCTCTGAGTGCTCCCATGTGTAAGGGTGAGGCACTTGCTAATAAATCTGTTTTTCTCTTGTGGATCTGCCTTTTGTCAGCCCAATTTACAAGGCTCCAACCAAAGAACTTAATAGGGTAGTAGGAAAAAGAATCCTTTCTCCCTATACCACCCAGTCTATGGGATTTTATTATGGTGGCCTGAGTTGGCTCGTACAGATCATTGGCAGCTAAATCCATCTTGAAGAAATTATTGAAGCTGACTGGGCTTCTGCTTTCTTATCTCTAAAACAAAATGATAAAATAATAATCCCTACTTCACAAGGCTCTTGGGAGTGTCAGATAAGGTACACAACCAGGAAATGGAGCTTACGTGAAAATTTTGTAAATTGTACATATAAAATTAAATAATAAATATTCCTTCCATGAGTGCCCTGGACTGATGAGAGATTAAAATATGTTCAATCATAATATTAGTTTAATTATTATACTTAACTGTAATATCTGCGTCTTGGATATATTTTAAGTGCATTTAATTAGCCAATAATCAAAAGCTAATTGATCACAGATGTCTAAAGGGCTTTCGGCCCAAATTCTGTGATGGTAACCAGCGCCAATAAAACCATTTGGGGAATTTCTATGTTTTCACTAAAAAAGGACAGAGTTCCAAATATAGGAAATACCCCAAATATAGCATAGCCTACATAAGAGGCTTCCTCGAAATGTTTGTAGACACATTCTATAGACACATCTGTAGACACATTCTGAAACTGTCTTTACCAGTCTTCAACATTCATTTTGTTTTACTAATGTTTATTACATGAAATGTACCAATAAGCATGGACAGAAAGATAATCACGTAGAAAGTATATCTGTAATTGATATAAATATTCCTTTTATCTTTAGAACTCCTATCTTAGCATCTTAAGAGCGTTTCTCTACCTTTTTTCCCTATTGCCCCCAAGTTGCCTTATTGGCATTTTTTCCCTTAATATCCTCCGGTGAAATGTTATTGCCACATACATGCTGTATATCTGTTTATGGGTATGTCTGTGCTTTCTACGTAGCAAAGAACCAATTTTTACCTGATATTGCCCGTGTTGGGAAAGCATGGCCTCAAGATGATTCACACAATAAGTACATAAAGATGATTCCTACAGTAAAATCGAGTCAGTATTCACAATAAAGTTGAAAAATGCACTCCACGTGAGACATGAACCCATTTCTCAGAGGGCATACCCAGACAAAGAGACAAACATCGCGGGAAGGGCCTGGCTTGAAGCCAAGCTATGGTCAGTCTAGGAGCTCTAGGGGTCAAACCTAGGAGCTAGGTACTACTGGGTCTGTCTACTGAGAACCTATTTGCATGAGAATCCCAGGAATCTTCTGAGAAGGAATTCACCCTTGAGGGAAAGTTGGAGTCAGAGACAGTGAACCAGGCAGAAAAGGGAGCAGACATGGAAGCCCAGCATGGGGTCTGTTCCCTGGATGGTCCCTTGTCCCAGGGACTCATCCTGAATCCCAAGGCCAACATGCTACCATACAAGGGCAATGAAAGCTGAAATGTCCTTCCTGCCCTCCTGCCCATTGCTCCCTCGGCACACTGAGGAGCAAGGGGCCAGCCCTGACAGTCATCAGGCAAACCGCTGGGGGACTCCCTGGGCCACTGCACTCAGGTAAACTTGACTTGCAGCTGTTGTCCTCACCTCAATCAGCTCCCTGAGCTGTGCCTCCTGGGAACCGTGGCTCACACCCATAGGACAATGGAGGTTGGTATGTCTGCCGGACAGCATCCAAAAAATCTTAGCGCCATGTTCAAGGCTCTTCACAGGTGAGGCTGAGCCTGGTCTGGCATCAAAGTCCGGTTGACCCAGCTATGGCCCCTGTTTCTCCCATCATCTAGCACTGTGGTTGCAGGCACATCACTTATCCACTTCCACCTCTGTAAAATGGAACAATAACAGCACCGAGGAAATCCAATTAGACAAGCATGCAAAGTGCCCTTTGCACAATCCTAGCCCAAGGTAAGTGCTCAATAAATGTTAGCTGTTTCCAGCCCTCCACTGTGATCTTTCTGCTCAGTATTCCAGCCACACGAAATTGAGGGACATTTCCTACATATGCTTCTGTCCCTTTAAATGTTTCCTGTCTGGAGCAGTTTTGTTGTCGTTATTTTTTGTTTGTTTTTTCTTAAAGATTTTATTTATGTATTTGAGACAGAGAGCACAAGGAAGGGCAGAAAGAGAAGCAGACTCCCTGCTGAGCAGGGAGCCAGATGCGGGGCTCCATCCCAGGACCCCAAGATCATAACCTGAGCAGAAGGCAGACACTCAACTGACTGAGCCACCCAGGAGCCCATGGATTGTTTTTTAATGACACTTATCTGTCTGGAAAATACACAGCCACCCAACTCGCATGTCATGTCTGAGAAGGAGATTCCAGAAGAATCAATGAAGCTCTCTGCTACTCTTTGCTAATGGCCTGTTAGAGCTCTAATCACGCTACAGGTTAATGCTCTCTTTTCCTCCCCTCCCACATTGGACTGTGAGCCCATTGACAGAGAAAGCTGAATTCACTCACTTCCACATCTCCTGGGGACTAACACGGGGTCTGGACCAAGAAATGACCCACTGGCGTGTGGCCTATTAATTATATTTCTAGAACAATAACCAACTCCAGGCATCTCTGCCTTGCGGAGCCCACCTTTGGCTTCTCTTGGAAGCTTCATGAAGCCCAAGTCCGCACATTTTCTACTCACTAGAGGTCCTTCAGCCCAGCCCCGTTTGGTATGCAGATGAGCGCGGCAAGGATATGCTGTGAATGCCAGCGCCTGCGATAAGCAGCTTGTGCACAGTTGCATTTGATAGCTCCCCCACTTATTAAGTGCCTACTCTATGCCAAACACTGTCCTTTCAGGACCTAGGTCAGAGCTCTGAGGCTCAGAGGGGTTAAGTCGCTTCCTCGAAATCACTCTGCGGCAGAGCTGGGATTCAAACCCTCGCCTTCTGACTCCTAGCCCCTTGCTCCTCTGTGATATCACGTTGTCTGTCTCTGACACGGAAGCCGACTTGAGAGTGGAGGAATGGGTGACTGTGGGAGGCAGGCCTGTGAGGGAAGGATGGAGACGTGCCGTGTGGATTGCTGCAGGGAGTTCCCTCCTACACACCTGGAGGGCTGAACACTAGCCACAGGTGAGGGGCCTTGAGCCTCCTCCAACCTCTGCTCACTGGTCTGCTCATCCTTGCCGAGTCCAGTGCCACACACACACACACATACACACGCACACAGTTCAGGTAAAATTAAGAAAAGAGTATACTTTTGAGTAAACATGACTGCCAACTCAACATAAACTGAACCATCAGCACGGGTCTGAAGGGACCTGCTCCAAGGAAGAGATCAGGTTTGTGATGAACAAGGAACCCCTGCATGTCAGGGATGTCCTGAGAACGAGGGAGGCTGCTTGGAAACACTTGGCTCTCTGAAGTAGATCAAAGATCTTGCCTTGTCTCTCTCAATGCATTTTGTCAATCCAGGCAGGGAAACTGTCCCCACCCGAGGGTCCCCTTCAGGCAGCCTAGGTCTGCCACATGCCTCTTGGAACTTGCACTTTGTGGGCTTCAAGTGGGCCTTTGAGAAGACATGGAATGGAGAATAAGCCGGCTGGGGCCCAAATCCTGACTCTGCTACTCACTAGCTGTGTGACTCGGGACAAGTTACTTCACCTCTCTGAGTCAGTTTTCTTGTCTCTAGAAGGAGGATCTTAATTGTAGCGACAGCTTATGGTTAGTATGAGGATGACAGGAGATTCTGTCAGTGCAATTGCATGGCACTGAGCATGGGACCCAGCGAGTGCTATTGCACAACCCTAAAACCAGCACAGTGACACCGCGGACACCCCCCAGGCCTCTCAGACTCTCCAGTGGGCCTCACCTGTTGCTGAAGAAGGCCGCAGGCCCTCCGGCCTCCTGTGACTTTCCCCACACTAGCCCTGGAGGTCACCACTTACACGAGCAGCTGGTTTCTCCTCTGCTCCCCTGAGCCCCACCCTCTGGCCTGTGGGATCAACACCACACTTCACCGAAATGGGGAGAACTGAAGAGGAAGAATGGGCCCCTGAGCCACCATTGTAAGGGGGCGGGGAAGCTAGCTTTCCCTCAGAGGCAGGAACAGCAGCCGCACCACCGGACGTGGAGACAGGCGCAGCAGGAGCTCATGGCAACCTGTCGCCACATCCAAAGCAGTGGTTCTCTACGGGGATGAATCTGCCCCCCGGGGGACATTTGGCAATGTCTGGGGTTCTGGAGATGTGTTTGACTGCAACCACACAGCGAGGTGGAGTGCTCCTGGCATCAGTGACAGTGCACAAGACAGCCTCCGAAACAACAATGATCTGGTCCAAAATGTCAATAGTGCCCGGAAGTTCCGAAGCCCTGGTGTAAGGCACATACACACTGACTGGCAGGGGAACAGTCCACCATAGATAAGCTTAGAGAAGGGGAATTACAGAAGCCGCCTTCAGCAGAGACTGTCTGCTATGGTTGAATTGTGTCCACCCCTGGCAAGAAGATAGGTTGAGATCTGAACCCCCAATAGTTCAGAATATGATATTATGTGGGAATAGAGTGGTTGCAGATGTAATGAGTTCAGATGAAGTCACACTGGAGTTAGGACGGGCCCCAGACCACCGTGGCTGGCGTCCTTATAAAAAGAACATGGTTGGAAGAGGTGTGCACCGAAAACCCACTGCCCTGTGAAGATGAAGGCAGCTCCCAGGGAAGCCTCTACAAACCAAGGTACACCACAGATGGGCAGGAAAGCCCCAGGAGCTAGAGAAGAGGCCTGGAGGATCTCTCTCACACCCTCAGAAAGAACCAATGCCGGTAACACCATGATTAGACGTCTAGCTTCCAGAACTGTGAAAGAACACATTTCTCATGTCTAAGTCACCCAAACTTTGGTCCTCTGTTGTGGCAGCCCTGGCAAATGGATGCACCATCCAAGCTCTCATTAGGGGAGAGAATACCATGGCAAACGGGCTTTGCACATCCTGGACACCTCCCTCCCTCCCCCACCCCCTGCAACCATGCGCATCATTCAGTCCCTGTATTTGCCTCGGTTCTGTTTCCAGCCTCACCAAGTTAGAGATAATTCCAATACTCATTCCCCCTCCCCAGCACAGGGAAAGGGCGGGCTGAGAAAGGGTGGGCTGACTGTCCAGCACAGGACGCCAGCCATAGTACCTCTGACGGCCTGAGCTCTCACTCAGGAGAGAAATACACTCAGGAGAAATACACTCAGGAGAGAAATTCTGAGGCCCTGGCTGGCCTCGCTTTAGGCTGGTGGTTTCCTGAGTGTATAGGGGGTGTGCACAACAAGGGATGAAAGCGAGCTTCCATCGGACTATGGGAAGGAACTATGAGACATTACCTAGAATTTCTTTAAAATTAGAAATAAAGGTCTAATAATAGTTAATGTATATCTTGGCAAGAAAATCTGCAAGTGACTTATGAATAAGTATTCATGGAGCCTGAGCGTGTGCTTCAAAACAGTGGTCACTACTTTAGACACAGCCTTGGATAATATCACTGCCATTTCTCTAACCTGCTCTCACTTGAATGTGAATTATGAAAGACCATGAGTGTCAGGCTAGAGGATCCAGCATCTGTCTTGTGCCCCATGAAAGCTCTTAGAAAGTCTGAAGTAGAAAAGAGACTGTAGAAGTTGGGGGGGAGGGGGCGGTTGTTAACAGCACAGTTATGAGTGTGGACTCTGGAAACAGCTGAATAATTTCCTAGTTGTAATCCTTGCTATCTATTTAACCTTGGGCAAGTTATTTAGCTTATGTAAGCCCCTGTTTCCTCATCTGTAAGGGAAGATAATAAGAGTCACCACCTCTTGGGGTGCTTGGGTGGCTCAGTTGGTTAAGGGGCTGTCTTTGGCTCAGGTCATGATCTCAGTGTCCTGGGATTGAGCCCCACATCAGGCTCCCTGCTCGGCAGAGAGTCTGCTCCTCTCTCTGCCTCTGCTGCTCCCCTTGCTTGTGCACTCTGTCAAATAAATAAATGAACTCTTAAAAAAAAAAAAAAAAGTCACCACCTCTTGATGTTGTAAGAATTAAAAGAGATACTGCCTTCAGAGCCCCTCAGAGAGGGCACCCTGTACCTGGCAAGCCACATTATGATTCTCTTTTAGGAGGGTACTCTTGAAACCACATCTCAATGTAAGATTCAGTTAGAACTCCAGCTGCCACATTCTAGAACTTGCTCTTCAGATATAGATGGAAGCTGGGGTACCTGGTTGGTTCAGTCAGTTAAGCATCTGACTCCTGTTTTTGGCTCAGGTCATGATCTCAGGGTCGTGAGATCAAGCCTGGTGTCTGGCTCCATGCTCAGTGTGGAGTCTGCTTGAGGATTCTCTCCCTCTACCCCGTCCCTCCCTCCTGTTCACGCTCTCTCTCTCTTTCTTTTAAATAAATAAAATCTATCTATCTATATGTGTGTATGTGTGTGTGTGTGTGTGTGTGTATATATATATATATGTGTGTGTGTGTGTGTGTATATATATACACACATGCATGCTGCCTAAAAAGCAATGTTTGAAGATACATAAATTCTTTGTCTCAGAAACCTCCTGTTTTACTCAGCCCTGGGAATAATGGCTTTGAAGGCCTCTAGTAACATGCAAAGGCAGGTCTGGAAGGTATAAGCATTCTATGTGGCATTTGTGTACAAGATATAAAAGCCAGGTCTACCACACCCTGGTGTACCAAGCTGTCTTTGTTCTAATGTGGGAAGTGAAATACTAGTCCTTCCTCAAGGGCCTTATTTTTTTGTACAAAGTATTATTACTTCCTGGTTTAACATCACAGCACTGGGGCTACAACTGCCCCCCACATTAATCAGCATTAATTTAATTTTTTAGATCCACATGAAAACAGGTCAGCTGGTGTTATTGTGCTCTTAGCCACTCAGGCATAGAGTGGAAAATACAAGTCATTTTCTCAGTTTAAGAAGGAATTGTTCGCAGGTGCTGAGTAGGTCTTGTAACACTAACGCAAGGGGATCCTCTGCCAAATTACATTCAAGAGCGCCATCTCCTGGCCAAAGTTTAAAACAGAAGGAAAATGAAAGAAGAAGCAGGCGCCTAAATGGTCTGTGCCTTTAATCAGCAGCTTAACTACTTCACCATGAAAATGAGCTTCCCAGGGCTAATGAGAGTTGCCCAATTTGCAGAAAGTGGGTGTTTATTTTTGTAGCACAATTTTCCAGCTGCCTGCATCTCACGTCCTTTACAGCGTGTAGCATCTGCTTATGCTGTGTTGCTGGTGCACATGGTTTTGATTAAAGGCCCTTCCTGGATGCTGAGGGGCACAGAGAGGACTTCCAGGTTTGAAAATTAAATTTGGGGACCCAGAAGACCTTCCAGGCTCATGCTGTTAGGACCCGAGATTCAGGTGTAAGCCTTTTCATAGTTCAATACTAAACAAACAAAATTATTAAAAGACAGGTTGAACTTTGATAATACTGTATAAAAGCAAGCAAATGAAGGAGAACTGAAACAACACGGTCCAAGGTCAGCACATCTATGGCTATGTATCATTCTGCCCTTTTATTTAAAAAAGTGCAGGTGGTTCTGCAATAACAAGATCTGTGTGTACCTGAGGGAGGTAGGAAATATTTTCTGTAAAATTGCACACTAAAAATAATAAGACTTATGGGAAAATAGGATTGAGGCAGACAATTCAACATATACACAGGTTTGCAACCAGAGCACTAACCAAAGCAATAACAATCTTGATTAAAAAAAAAAAAATACCAGCAGAGTCTAAAAAAGAAAGCTCAGTTCTTAATACATTAAAAAAAAAATTCTGCAGAAAACAAAGGACTGCGACTTGACAAGGAGAAAAAGGAGGAATGGGTCATTTGATGGAAGGCAATGTAAGAGAAGCTATAGTCTTCTGAGTCATGAAGATGAGGAAACATGCCCAGGATCGGGGAAGATGGAGATTGTGGCTCAACTAAGGTGACAGGACAAGGGAGGACCTCGCTGTCATTAGCTGTGTTCCTGCACTTGGGCTTCAGCTCTCACCAGGCTGGGAGCACCCCATGGGAACCAGGGCACCTTACACATGCCCCTGACATCATCCCCCCATTTATCAACACCATTTCAGCTAATTTATGTTGAACTCACTCACAGCGTACAAGTGTGATAGCAACCCAGCCTGAACATGGACTGATTCCCTACCACACATTTGACACTAACCCCTGCAGGAAGGGTGGATCTGTCAACTCTGTTTCTTTTTCTGGCCTTCTCCCTACAGCCTTGGTGCTAGATTCACAGATATCCCCATCTTCCAGCCACAGGGCCCCTAATGAGTCTCTGGGCTCCCAGGATTCAGTTATATTCGAGGTGCTATCAGGTAGTCAGTAACACACTATATATTTGACAAGCTTATTTTGGTGCCTAGTGAGAGAATGCAAACCAAAACTATGTTAAGGAGAAAATTTTGCTAACCTCCTCAAAGTCCAGATATAGATATGGCTTCAGGTACAGCTGGAACCAGAAGCTCACATTTGGTCCCTGTCTATCTCTCTTTCCCACCTTTGCCCTCTCCATGTGCTGCTTTCCTTCGTGATAGTGTAGTTCTCTTCCAAGCCTCTCCCATTGATGGCATAGGAACCCTCCAGATCCATAATCCTGTAGTTACCTAGCAATGTCAGGAGAAATAGAGCTTCTCTTTCCCAATAGTTTTTGGAAAAGAAATCCAGGAATCGCCTTATTGCCCTAGTCCACTGTGGTAAGAGGATGAGGACCCTGGCTGGGTCAGGCCTGTGCGCTGACCTTCGCATTCAGGGCCTGAGTCAGCCTCACCCAAATCACATGTAATCAAGGGTGAGAAATCCCCAAAGGAGAGGCAGGCCCAGTACCTGGAAAGGGAGAACAGGTCATCCCAGACACCCATCTCCCATGGCAGTCAAAGCCAGGCACCCATCTGGTAGCTTGTGACATTTGGAGAATCTGATTTCTGATGAACACACTATCTGGGAGACAATATTTATCTTGGATCTAAACAAAGGAACAGAAGAAGATGCATCTTGCCAGCTTGTGTATTTTGTTTGGCTGGACAGTCCTGTTTGCCTTTTTTAAATGTAATTAGCTGCAAACATTTAGGACTTGCAAAATTTAGGACTTCCCTTAAACTCGAGCCACACTGTGCCTGTTTCCCCACATGGTGACAATAGGCTGAGCCAAGTATCCGTGGCCTGTTTATTGCACCATCTTCTCCTGTTCCAGAGGGTCCCCTCTGCTGCCTGTGTGGCTCCATCCTTCCCAGGTCACAGTTTTGTTACACACCTTGCCCAGGGATGCATTGAATTTGCAATCAGCTGTGTTAGTGTAGGTCTGGCCACGAGCCTCTCCAATGGCAGTTGGTCAGGAAGCCCTGGGTCAGGCGCCTCCTGGCTTGCTCTGCAGTCTTGTTCTTTTGGTATTTCAAACCTGCCTGAAAGTCAGTCAGTGGTTAGGTGCTCTATTACTAGGACTTTGCTGCCTTAGTATTACAGCTTTAAAGTCAACTAGCAGATAATTTATTGAGATATCTAGTTTTTCCCCCACCTACCGGCAAATGAAAAGGTAAATCCCCTCCCCATTTCTGGAAAACCAGCCAAGCACTTGTGTCCAAGAGATCTAAGTACCCCTTGCCTCATGGGAGAACTAACAGGCTTTTTTCTGTTCATTTTCAAAGGCCTAGTTATAAATAGAACCTCAAGCTGGATTGTTCCAGAGTGTAATGTCTCCCAAGGGCTGAAAATGGGGAAAACACCCAAACCACAAAGGAATTATATTCTTGGAGACTTGGAGGTTAGAGGGGAGATGCTAGATTCATAAACAGCCATGACCTTTGCCCCACTTAAAGTTCCCAGGAGGAGGAGGACTCAGTATCTGTTAGGATACCTTCTATTGCAAATGATGGGAGACAGAGGCAAACCAGGCTTAAGTGGGGAGAAAGATAAAGGAAGCTGGGTGATTTATGGGTTGGTTACTAAATAGTACATGGGTAACTAACTTCAGGTATGGCTTGATCCAGGAATCTAAAATACATCATGAGGACTGTTTCTTTTTTGTTTTATTTCTCATTTTATTTTATTTTTTTAATTAATTTTAAAAAATTTTTTATAAACATATAATGTATTTTTAGCCACAGGGGCACAGGTCTGTGAATCGCCAGGTTTACACACTTCACAGCACTCACCACAGCACACACACACCCACAATGTCCATAACCCCACCACCCTCTCCCGACCCCCCTCCCCCCAGCAACCCTCAGTTTGTTCTGCGAGATTAAGAGTATGAGGACTGTTTCTATCCATCTCTCAGTATAGCATTTCCCGCTCTCTGTTGCCTTCATTGGCAGGATCTACATTATGTCCCCCAGCAGCTATCTCAAAAAAAAATTGTATTGGCTTTTCAATAGAATATATGCCAATTACTGAGCCAATCCCTAAATCCATGACACATAGCACTCTAACTGGCCAGTCACATGCTTCCTCCCTGGAACTTAGAAAATCGGGTACTATAACTAGCGGAAGCAGGGGATAGATGCTGAGTAGTAAAAGACTACTAGAGTGTCCAGGCAGAAATGGCTAAGAACACTGGCCACCAAGCACCAGGGTTTAGGAATCTTAGCAAAGATCTCTGTGTTGCAAGATGGTCACTGCTTCTGTATGGATCCAACAGGACATGGGCAAGGAAAACCAAGAGCTGCATCCACCTGCAAAGAGGCTTCGTTGGGGGTTACCCATAAGCCCCCAGGGCTCTTGCACAATTACTAGGCAGAAAAGGTGTGCATTAGGCATGCACACACGCACACACACACACACACGGAGGCACATACAATGATAAACTTTGCCTTTCCTATTAATTCTGGCAGATAAAGGACTAAGCCCAATTTGTTTGTTTTGGGCTATGAGGTTTCTAACACTCAAATAAGCACAGAAGATTCATTTTTATCATAAAACTTTTTGTCTCTCATCTGTCTCTTTCCTGCAGTTTCTGAGTGACCACAACTGTATTCCACCCTACTCTCCTCTTCCTTCTTTTGTCTGCTCTAAGTCAACCTTGTCTTGGGCCCCTTCGTCACCAGACGTCACATCTCACTGGCCACAGCCGGCATTAAAGCTGTGTACCACACAGCTCTGGTTAATTACAATCTAACCCTAATCCGCACAAAGGAGATACTTACATCCCTTCAAAAAGTGCCTTCATTTATGTTAGTAAGAATTGGCCCCCTAGCCAACACTATCTATCTCCAGTCAAAAATTGTAAAACAAGAAAAATACATATGACAAGTCCTTCACTGTGGCACATGCTGGTTTCTTTGCTTTAAAACAGGAATTTTCTAGCATTTTTAACCTCTGTCCTTTTTTGCTAAATGCAAAAATCCCATAGCTTCTTATTCTAGGGTACTTTGAAATTATAAACGAAATACTTTGATGAAAAATCAAATTGAAGCAATGATACTTTTAGATCATACGCACTTCCCCCAAAAGGTTTTGAACCAGGGGGTTGTGGGGCGGAGAGGACATATGCTTCCCCCAACCCTGGAAAAACACTGCTTTGAAGCATCTCCCATTCAGGGAGCCGCTCAGTGGCCATTATAAATTGGTTCCATCCAGCTCTCCCATGGACAGGGAAAGGGTTCCCTCCTTGCCTCCTGCATCCCTCCAGGCACCAACACCCCCCCCCACCTTCCATTCTAGGCATTATTGAGGGTGTTGAGCCATAGAAAGGGGGCATGCCCACAGCGGATGACAGGTTTCTTAATCTGTTCCTGCCCCTCATCATCTCCCCAGGAAGAAAACAAACATTCACCCTGCAAGTTTGCACTGGAATATTCAGTCTTCTGCTTAGAAAAGCAACATTTTCTTCTTTGCTTATGGTTAAATATCTGCAGGTTTCGTCCCCAGTGCCACAGTCAGGGACTTCTGCCTTTCAGGGGAAGTCAAGGAAGTCAATGAGCACAAGACGGGGTGGGGTGAAACAGGCACATAAGTATTTTGAAATGTGACCAACAAACAGGATGGTTTGCATGTATATAGCATGGTATAGGAGACCCAGTGATGAAGGATCTGTTTTCTGGAGAATTGAGTGGAATTGTTTTATGGAGAAGGAAGTGGGCTAAGCCTGGAAGCGATGGGACCAGGTAGGAGAACTTTGACGGGTCGACCAGGAGAGGGATAACAATGATTTGGATCAGGGTGAGGACAGTGGTAATGTGGTGACAGGATGGGTCTGAGCTCCATGTTGTAGGTAGTGTCGGTAGGACTTCTGGGCAGGATGGAACATGAGCAGGCTGGATAGGGTGTAAGGCCATTTACTAAGACAAGGAATACATGGAGAGGGACAGATTTGGGGAAAGGAGGAGAACTAAAGAGTTTTGACTTGAAACAGATAATTCCTGTATTTCATTTTTATCTCAGGGTCTCAGTGTATCTTTTAGGGGAAACTGAGTGCAAAGGTGGGTTAGGATTTAAAACCTGGCTTCACCACCCACTACTTATTTGACTGTGACAAGGACCAAGGTGAGGGGAAAGAAATGCTGACAGACCCCTGGCCCAATCTGAAGGACAAATTTTGAGCCATCCCCACCAGGGGTGGAGACTGGAGGACAGGAAATGGTAGGGGTGGGGAAGGGGGAAATAGAGTCAGCTTAGGGAGGTGAGTAGGATGAGGGTGGAGAGGGAAGAAGACAGGGTCAGAAGCTGAGCACACTGTTCTTGAAAGACCTGTGTGCTATTTCAGAAGCCAGATGACCCAGTGTGACTCCGAGTTGGAGGGGGTGGTCACACCACCCCTGACTCCCCACTGAAGGCTTAGGGTACCACCAACAGAGGACAGCTGTGCCTGACAGAGCTGTGTCATGAACAAATCAAGGGCACTATTAGCAGAGACAGAAAGGTTTTCGGGCACCAATCTGCATCGAGGAGTGGGAAAGCATGAATGGACTCGGCCTGAGTCCAGGCAAGCAGAAATACCTACAGGTGACTTTGGGACCACCTGGAGCTCTTTTCCAAGCAGATGGGACTCATAGCAATCAAGACATGAGATTCAATGTTAATTCAACCGTATCTTACCCTCTCAGGTTGGCGAAGCCAGGGAGATTTGAGATTATAGGGCTGAGGTGGCCAGCAAATAGTGGATATGGCCTGTCTCCACCCACGCCTTTGTCCTCTTAGAGTAAAAGGCTGTCTAGCCCAGATTCTACCAAAGTAGGAAGGATTCTGCTAAAGTAGGAAGCCACAGTATTTTACCTTATTGGCATTGTGCATAGCTCAGTTCCTCCATGTTACACTATGCTTAAAGGGAACATATGTTCTCTGTCGCCCGGCAACATGAGAAAAAGCTGATATAGGAGGCTAGTTGAATATGTGGAGATGATGATACTCATTCGCTCCACAAAAATTAGCCTAATATGTGCCATGCATCCTGTTGGTTCCCAACCAAATTGTGTACTTAATTTAAAATAAGCCTGATGGCAGAATGGGCACATCTAGAAGATACACTTTCCCTTCTGCATTTTTTTTTAACTTTTCATATGAGATTTTACTGTTGGAAGAACTAGTATTTACCACTGTCATTAAAACACACACACACACACACACACACCCCTTAGCAACTGCTGGTGAAATATCAAACATCTAGCATATCTTTTTGTTTTCAAATGTCATTCACTCTTAAAATCATGGCTGGACAAGTCACCTTTCAGGTGGGTATGACCTTGGTCCTGACATAGGCAAGAAAGAAGCTGTGCAAAAACAACTCTGTCCCAAGAGGTTTTATGCCCCAGCTGGACAGGTAAGACATAGCCCTGAAATCAGAAACCTCCTAGGCAATCAGTAGGACTGCCGTTCTGGCCCGTTTGGAGGCATATGGAGGTATGGGGCCTTGTGACAAGTTTGGTGTCAGTTTCAGGCCAAACATTTAATTGTCCATGCAAGATACTCCAGAACTCTCTCTCCCTCTGGCACAATGACCAACACCATCTGTTGGTGTCATTTTGGGTCCCTGAGTGTTCACTATGAACAGAGCCCTCTGCCAACTCTTGATGGACATAACTTAGCAGGAATGAGAAATCAACCTGTTTTTATCTTAAGCCATTCAGTGTTGGAGGTTGTTTGTTACCTGGGTCATTTTTTTTTTTTTTTTTTTTTTTTTTTTGAGATAGAGCACCAGGGGTGCCTGGATGGCTCAGTCAGTGTCTGCCTTTGGCTCAGGTCATGATCCCAGGGTCCTGGGATCAAGCCCTGCATTGGGCTCCCTGCTCAGCAGGAAGCCTGCTTCTCCCTCTCCCACTCCCACACTTGTGTTCCCTCTATTGCTGTGTCTCTCTGTCTCTGTCAAATAAATAAATAAAATCTTAAACAAACAAACAAAAAGAGAGAGCACCAGAGTATGAGCTGGAGTGGGAGAGCAGATGAAGAGGGAGGGAGAGAAACTTAAGCAGGCTCCACACCCAGTGTGCAGGGCCCGATGTGGGGCTCAATCTCTCAACCCTGAGATCACGACGGAACCCAAATCAAGAGTCCGATGCTTAACCGACTGAGCCACCCAGGCACCCCATGACGTGGGTTATTCCAACTGAAAAACTAAAAGGGTGAAGCGGCCAAATCTTAGAGCACTTTCAAGCATAGGGGAGGGTATTAAAGAACTGACACCAGCAAATGCAGCAATATTTTTTCAAGAGTGTTTCCAAAACTACAGCCTGCCAGACCTGACATTGACTCCCTACTAGAGTCTAGAAGGAGTAGGTAAAGAGAACGGCCTGTGAATGCTTAGAAAAGAAAGCAGAGACCATATGGAGTCAATGTGGCTTAAAGACAATCACAACCAATAATTTCGTCTACCTTGCAGAGAGGTTTTATGTCAAGTAACAGATAGTGTACTCAAATTACAATGGCTTTAAAAGAGAATTTTATAAAGAAACCATGTACAAAGATGCAAAGGAAGTAGGAAGACTAAAGGAAGAGTGCAGTACCCCAGGCTAGAAGAGTAGGGATGTCATCACTCCTGACCCCAAAGGTGAGTGGAAACCCGAAGACAGAGCTACTGTATTCAGAGCGACACCTTTAGTGGAGAGATCTGGGCAGCCGGAAGTAATCTTGCATTAAGGGAATTTGGAAAATAAATATCCCAACTCATCTTTCTCTTTCCCTCCAATTTCCAGATTCTGTTGGCCAACCTCAACTGCAAATCCAGCTAGAGAGCAAAGGAACTGTTGATATAGTCCAGATAAGTCAGCCTCCTGGGGAAGAGAGCAGGTGGAGAGCGGGGTGGATGAGAAGGTTGGAGAACAGATCTGGAGGGGCAAGTAAGAGACAACCAGCCAAGAGTATTAGGAAAATTAAATATACATAATGTATCTGGACTCAAGTGAGGTATTTGACAAAGGTTGTTAAGAATTCCTTAAGGAAGAAATACTGATCACACCCTCTTCTGTGAGTGGACAGTGGTAACTATGGTTTCATCTTCTTTGCACACTACTCCATGTCATTTCCACCAATATTCTCAAAGGAAGATGCCCCCAATCCTTGTGTTTTGAATATAGTCAATTGCCATACCTTATCTTTCCCTAATCCCCAACTCCGAAGGATGGACAACTGAGTGAGTCAGACCAGAGACCTAGTAACATGACTGCCAAAACTAGGGAGAACAATGTTCTCTTGCCTTTGGTTATACTGCTGGAAAGACACAAATTTGTATCCCTGGACAGCCATCTTCCCTAGCTTGGCAGAAGAAGCTATTTCTAGCAAGAGAGTTTATGATTTCTCACAAAGAAAAGCAGGGGGGTGAAAATCTAAAAGATGAAAAAATATTGTCTCAGTTTCTGGATTAAAGAGTTTGAGGTCAATAACTTCTAAATTTCTAATTTACATGATCCACTCCACTATTTTTTTCATTTTTTCTGCTTTGAGCTGGATTTATTTTGCACATCCCAGAGATCTCTGATTACCTATATTATAGGGCCTTCAACATTAACCTCATAGTTAACCACAGTTGGTAGTGTTACCACCGGTTATTTATTAGAATAATTGCTAATCCAAATAACAAAGTCTAGCATACTGATAATAGCAACTACTATTTTTTTTAAAGATTTTTGGGGGCTTTTTTTGAGAGAGAGAGAAAGAGAGCATGAGCACAGAAGGGAGGCGGCAGAGGGAGAAGCAGAGCCCCCATTGAGTAGGGAGGCCAACATGGGACTTGATCCCAGGACCCTGGGATCATGACCTGAGCGGAAGGCAGATGCTTAACCCACTGAGCCACCCAAGTGCTCTTAGCAACTACCATTGTTGAGTGTGCAGAAAATATTCATGCATGAATGATTGTCACTGAAGTAAGTAAAAGCCTTGTCAAAAAGCAGGGCATGAGGGTCCAGTTGAGGCCTCCTAGTCTTGTGTCCTCTAGGAATTTCAGTTCCTGCCTGCCATAGCCCCCATAGCATCTGAACTACTAGAGAAGTCACAGAAGGAAAAGAAGCTCATGGTCAGTTTCTTCCCTCTTCTTTACTCCATTGCTTTCCACTATATGAAGCTGCCATGTGGGGGCATCTCCCAGATCATATGCAGGGATGAGAAGGAGATTTGAGGAAAAGGGCAAGAGCTTCCGTAGATAATGTTGTAATGTAGCCTCAGGAACCCCTGGGTGGCAGGTGCCAGGTTATGGGCTCTTTCTCTCATGGAGTACTTCTATTACACTTCTTGTTGCACCAGGCTGTACTGTGAGTGCTGCAAGCTCTGGCTGACCGTTCACAACTGGCCCCTCAGTCCCTGCTCCTTTGGTGCATTCCATGCAGCATCTCTGTACCAGCATGAGTACAATGCAGTGGCTCCCTTAAGCTGACAAATGTCCCATGAAGAGCATGCCCTTTGTCTTGCCATACACACAACCCACCTTATTCATTTTGCAGCTCTCACTCCTTGCTCTGATGTCAGGATCAATGCCAGGGAGGCTTTCTCTTCGGCTTCAGCTTGTGTGCTGTACAGAAACTTCCATGATGTGGCTCAGATTGGAGGAAGGGGTCCAACCGCCTCTCCTCCAAGGCTACAGAAAGGGAGTCACAGAGCATGCCAACAATTCTTCTCAAAGAAAGTCCCACTCCCCAGTTCAACCTACCCTCCAATCCCCTACCTCCTCTTACAAACAGTCCAGACATTGATGGTAGGCTAAGGATTACAAGGATCACAAGCTGGTTAGAGACTTCCAGTCAGCAAAGGCTTTCCTAGATAGCCAAATTCTTTTCTTTAGAACCACAGTATCCAATATGGCAGCCACTGGCCACATATGGCGACTGAGCACTTGAAGTATGGCTGGTCCAAACTGGACATATAACCCGCACCCAAGCTTTTAAGGGCTCAGTACGAATAAAGGAATATCAAATATCTCATTATGGGGGCGCCTGGGTGGCTCAGTGGGTTAAGCCTCTACCTTCTGCTCAGGTCATGATCTCAGGGTCCTGGGATTGAGACCTGAATCAGGCTCTCTGCTCAACAGGAAGCCTGCTTCCCTCTCTCTTTCTGCCTGCCTCTCTGCCTACTTGTGATCTGTCAAAATAAATAAGATCTTTTTTAAAAATCTCATTATGTTTTCTATAGCAATTAGACGTTGGAATAATATTTTTGATATATTGGGTGAGTGAAATATCCCATTAAAATTTATTTCACTTCTTTTCCTTTTAATTTTTTTTTAATGTGGCTACTAGAAAATTTAAATTACATATGTAGCCCACGTTACATTTCTATTGAACAGCACTGCTTTGAAATGTGCGGGCCCATGCCTTTAGGGCCTTGCCTGCACTCTGAGACAGGAAAAGTCCCGTTTGGAGTCTGTGACACGATGCTGGTAAATCCCTCAGGCCGCTGCCTGGCACCTGTGAGCTACTCAGTCTTTAGGCTTGGGAAAAGACAGGCGGTGGGAGAAGGGATGTTATTTTTGTAGTAGCAGCTAATGTTGTTATTGATATTATTCACCTTCCTTTATCCATCCGTAAAATACGACTAAGACCTTTTGCTCCACTGACTTCACAAGATTGCTGTGTGGTTTGGGTGAGACAGTATGTGTGAAATGCAAGCTCCCTAAACTGTAAATAGCTGCTAAACAGTGGTTGTCACAGTGATGGTGATCATGACGGCTGCTGTGCGGCCCAGGCTCCTGCCGGGAGCACTGCCAGGAGCCGGCCTCAGGAGCCCAGGGCTCTGGCCGCCGGCCCAGTGGTTCTTTCCATAGCTCTGAGGAGGGCGCTAGATCTGCCACAGGGTGGCAGGGGAAGCCAAGCTTCATCCCCGTCCCCACCCTGCCCCCTGCCGAAGAAGATGCAGGCTTTCCCTGAGGACCCCAATGTGAAGCCCCTTTTGCATCTCAAGCGGGATGCTAGGGACTGGGAGAAGTACACAAAAGCTTCTAAGATGTGGTCCAGTCGTTCAGGAGCTGCAGTGTAAGGAAGGAAATCGACCTCAAAACAGCCATGCAATAGTGGTGATCACTGCTGGACCACAGCTGTGACTGGGCCTCTGGGGAATTAGGAGGAGCTTCCAGAGATGTGACCTTCGAGGTGGGTGTTCCTGAGGGGATTGGTGGAGAGGTGGTGGTGAGGAAGGATGTTCCAGGCAGAGGAACAAGCAAGTACAAAGAGTGCCTGGTGTACCTGGGAAAGGGGGGGAGACATTTGACAATGAATGGTAGAGGGTGTGGGCCATAGGCATTCGGTGAGGGGAAGCCAGTGAGGTCGTGCTGCCTGAGATGGGACTAGCAGCTCCATTGAGAAACTGATCATCGATCGTGGGGACTGGGAAAGGGAAGCTTGAGTAAGGGAGGTAGGTGGAAAGATAGAGTAGGGGCAAGCTGAGAAGGGTCTCATGGTTAGACTTTGGGTTTGGGGCCTGCTTGCAGGTGACACAGAGCCACTGAATGCCTTCCCATCTACAGGGATAGGCCTCCCTGCAGGGCTCTGGGAGGGAGAAGCTGTAGTGGATGTGCTCAGACTGTGCCTAGCTGTGCTCCTGATGCTTCCACCCACCCCCAGCTCCCCTGACCATGGCCTCTTGGTCAGCTTCCCAGGGGACCTGTCCTGGCCCCAGAATGATGCCATCCTCCCTTTCAAACTCCAGACTAAATATTGACACCAACAGGCACTTCAAATCATTAGCCCAATTGCATTCACGTCCCAGACCCAGTGTAGCAGCTCGGGAGAGAAAATCTGCGTTCTGTGTGGCTAGTGTATATTTGGGTTGAGTAAAGGTGGCAGCACCATGGGGTTGTCAGAAACTCTGTTCTGAGCCCGTAGGAAGGTCTGCACCCCAGGAGCAGGAGCAGACCAGAGCTTGTGCTCCGAGGCTTGCCTGTTACTGATTCTAAGAGTTAGATTGCACTTATTAAGCAAGTTAACTTTGAGTCAGGCATGGTCCTGGCTACATTACATACCCAATCACATTTCATCTTCACAGTGACTTATTTTACAGGGGAGAAAACAGACTCAGAGAAGTAAATGAGCTGCCTAACGGGCTCAAGTGACAGAGTCAGACCTTGAACCTAGATCTGACTCTAAAGGTCTTTGTTCTTTCCCCAGTATACCTTTTTCCTCTGTCCTGAGAAAATGGAAAGGGACCCAAGGCCAGGCGGTTCGCAGGCCATGAATACAGGCATCTTCTTTCAGCAACCTGGCAGGACACGGTCTGCAGAAGGCCGCAGGAACAAGATGAGGTTTCTAAGCCCACAACTCTCTTGGTCCTCACTCAATTCAGAATGGGGCCCAGGAGAGCTACAGGATGAAAGCAGGAAGGAGAACAGAACTTGGGCAGGGAGCAAAAAAGGAACAAGAATAATCCAGCTCTCAGATTTTGGGGTCCAGTGTGGGGAAACTGAAAACACTAACTCAATGCTCCCCATCCTTAGTAGCTTGTGAATATAAATAGGGGCCCATGAATTTAACTAACTCACTCAGAGACCTTAATTCCCTGCAGTGTCCCTCAAATATTTCTTGAAATTCCCAGAGTGTTTGACATATAATCCTGAACCAATCCATCAGTTTCACCAACACTTACTCGCCCAGGTTCTTCCTTGTCAATGTCCTCTGTCCTTACAGCTGCAAAAGGGAGCTTCCGCACACCAATAAATGACAAACCCATAGCTATTCCAATATGGTTGCCACAAGACCACAAAGCCTTCTACACAAAATAGAGGAAGCTCCGCCTGGCTTTGGGTGGACTTGAGCCCTACTCCCAGTCCTTTGTTCTGGGTGCCCATGTGCAAGTCACAACCCGTGCAACCCATACATGGTAGGGCTGGATGCCAAGGATGCCTCCTAAACCTCCAAGCCTCAGGGTGCCAGAGTGATACTGGATTCCATGTCAAGGAGGAGAGAATGGCCTCACTTCACATTTGCATTGGACTTTGTCACCAGAAGACCCCGAATTTGCATTGTATGAGCCCAGAGTGTGTGATTCACCTCTCCAGCAAGACTCACCGTCATTTCAAGGGGTTTGGTAGAGAATAAACACCTCTTGTAAACAGCCCCACCATGTTCCTATCTCCCATCTTTCTCTGTTTTCCAATCTCACACTCAGTGCTTCCCCTCAAACTACCCTCATGCTTATCAGTTCATGTGAATAGAATCCAAAAAGGTGCCCAGTCCACCAATTCTGACTGCCATTCTAGCCTCAGCTAGAACACTCTTTTTGCATAAGTAACTATAATGCAATTGTGCCAAAAGCTATCCTAGAGTAGGGGCAGGTAGATCAGATAAGTGTTATCTTTAAGAAGAACATCCGGATTGAGCCTGAAACAATGAGTAGGGAAAGTTAAAGTTAGGGATGACATTCTAGATGGAAGGAGCAGCATGAGCAAAGCAGCAGAGGCTGCGGCTTGTTACTGGAGTATAAAATGCAAGGCAGGGAGAGAGAAGGCAGAGGAGCCAACAGGAGCCAGCTTTTATAGACTATGTTGAAAAGATTATACTTTTTGTTTTTTTGACAGACAGAGATCACATGTAGGCAGAGAGGCAGGCGGGTGTGTGTGTGTGTGTGTGTGTGTGTGTGTGTGTGTGTGAAGCAGGCTCCCTACTGAGCAGAGAGCCCGATGAGGGGCTCGATCCCAGGACCTAGGATCACGACCTGAGCCTAAGGCAGAGGCTTTAACCCACTGAGCCACCCAGATGCCCCGAAAAGATCATACTTTAAGGCAGTGTGAAGACATCAAAGTGTCTAGTGGATGAGAGAACTGATCAGTTGTGTGCTTTAGAAAGATTGTTCCGGTTACCTACATGAATCTAAGGAGTCCCCGAGAGGAGGAAGTGGATCTACTTAGGGCGTGGGAGCACTGAAGTCATTGGGGTAAGAGGTGGTGAGGACCAGAGCTGAGTAGAGGTATAGGAGGAGGAGAAGCAGGAAGGGAAAATGAGAAATGACTGCAGCCTAAGAAAGATCTGGGGCATCTCCCAGCACTGGGAGGAGAGGGAGGGAAAGCGGGGTAGTCATTGTTCTGTGTCCTCCTGCTGGCCCAAGTCCTCAGGGAAGAGCCCTGGCCCCCAAGTGAGAGTCTCCTGGCAGGTGCCCATTTCAAGGCTGATCTCCCTTTCTTTCATTCTCATTCACTGTGACTTTCTCTCTTTGGAGATGCTAATAGGCAGGCTTCCCAGCCAGCCCTTTAACCCAGCCTCCAAGGTCAGCCCTGGGTGGGAAGACAACAGAGCATAAGGGACAGAGTACGGAATCACCAAGTAAGCACATCTGAGAAAGAACATTGAGCAACAGTACCCTCCCACCCCAGAGGAAGTGGACCTTTTCTCTGCACTTCAATCTGCCACTCCTGCTGGTCAGACACCACTGGTGCTTCACCCCACTCCACACGTACATTTGCCCAGCCTGTTTACTCACGCTTTCATATCTAGATTCACTGCACTTTCACTGGTCCCTCAAAGCCCAGCTGCATCCTACGCCCATATGCCTCTGGGTCTCCCCTAGAGACAATGGCCTGTGCCCACCCCATGCATCCCATACCCAGGCCTGACTCTTCCTTTGGCAAGTACTGCCAGCTCAGCCGTGCCCATGGCTTCATGCTGGTACTTCTCCTCATGGGCTGACTTCTCAATGCCTCCCAATTGCTTGACACTGCTTTCTGGGCCCAGCAGCAGTGGGAACGACTGACTAGCTGAGGCCCTCTTGCCATAGGTCTAGTCATCTGCTTGGGTAACAAGGAGGGCTGCTATGCTCTCTGTGATGCCATCCCCACTGTCTCTGAGTTCCCTGAGGACAGAGGAGTTGTAGCCACAGGTACCTTCCCAACACCTGACCAAGAGCCTAGCACAGGGAATATTTGTGGGCGGACATATGGAGAGATGGACAGATGGATGGATGTATGGATCAAGGCATATTGGAGACTGTCAGGTGGCCCCACCCTAACTTTACCCTAGTGAGGCTCCATGATAGTCTAGTCCTCACTACTTTCTGGTATTTCAAAAGATGAGTCTAGCTGGCTCCAGAATTTCTAACTAGATGAATCTTAGGAATGACAATCAGGTTAGAAAGATCAGTGAGGGTATTTGTCTTAAAGTTGCATGTCTATTGCAAGAACCTTTTTTTTTTTCTTTTTTGTGGTAGACACGGAGGTGTACCACTACATTCCCCTACAAGGGAGGATGTGCTGCTCAAATGCAGTGTAGTCAGCAGACAGCCTCTGAGGTCAGCTCCTGCAGGGTCTGCTTTGGCTCAAGAGTTGCCATGTCCGAAGTTCTGCCCTAACTGGGGCAGCATGTATCTGGTGACTGAATGAGGGGGTGGGGTGTCTAGGCTCAGTCACACTGGCTTGATGCACCTAACAGGTAGCAGTGACTCCCAAGCTCCCAACTAGACATCTAAAGCCTTATCAGGCCTCTAACAGTTTAATTTCCTCCTCTGCCAATCCTGCTGCCACTCCCTCCTTTGCATGGGTCTTGATCCTTAGCAAACAGCCTGATCCTGAAACCCTATCCCAAAGTCTCTTCCCAAGAACGCAAGTGACCATATTAATTTTTCAAATTTATAAAGATGGCACTATTTTTAAGCATTCTTACATTCAAGCTTTTCACCACATTTGAGAAAAATTAATCCCTATCAAAGAATACCAAAGCAATGGCTAGGGAGTGTTAGTAGAGATGATGGAGGAACTAAGGCCCCTCCAATCCCACCCTTTCCACTGACACCTCTGGTGGAGTTCTCTTGTTTGGAAGACACAAGTATGGAGATAGTCTTAGCAAGGGGTATGTCAGGGACAGGGAGCTGGTTGCCTCAGCTGGGTCTAAAGGAACAAAGGGACCTGCAGGTTTCTTCCTGTTTATCAGTTACCTCCCTAGTCACACGGCCAGAAACAGTACCAAGATCACCTGGCTCTCTCAGGAGGGACCTCCAGAGCCTTAGGAAGCCTAGGATTGAGGGTATCTTGCTAGGTGAAAGCAGCAAAGATCAGAGTCTGGAGCTGCTTAGGTGCTTGGAAACTGAAATTCAGGAAACTAGAAACGAAGGAAGCACCTCAGGACAGTGGCCCCTGAAATTTGCATATGGACCCAATCGAGTTTTTGGCCTAATACTTATCTGTCAGGTCTGTCAGAAAAGAGTTATCCATCGGGGTCTGTGTAAGCTAAATGGAGCTTCTAAAGGTTGTACAACCCATGGTATGTGTGTTCTGACTACCCAAAATAAAATGGCACCCAGGTGCTGAGTGAAGAGCTCAGACGGGCTGTACACAGGAGTAGGTCTACCTTCGAATAAGGGCTACACCAAGACCCAAATGGATTAAGCTAATCTGCCAATAAATTAACTGCCTAAAAGAACAAAAACCAATGTTCTTTATTGGAAGAAAACAAAACCCAGACTCTCAAAGACGTCATATCCACATGGTTCAGCAAGCAGTAAATTTTAGACATGAGGAGGGGCAGGAAAATGTGACCTACAACCAGGAACAGCAGCAACAACCCCCCCCCAAAAAAATCCTACAGACTCAAGAGGACATATGCAATGGAATTAATACCCAAGGACTTCAAAAGAGCTATTATAAATATATGGAAGATTTAAAGGAAAGATGGAAGAAATCTTAGCAGGAATGAAAACTATAAAAAAAGAACTAAATGCATATTCAAAAACTAAAAGGTATAATATCCGAATGAAATTTTACTACATGGATTTACTAGATGGGTTTAACTAGAATTCTTTTTCCATGGAAAATATCCTTTGAAAGAAAGATGAACTAAAGACATTTCCAGATAAACAAAAGCTAAAGAATTCTCCACCAGCAGACCTACACTACCAGAAATGTTCACGTTTTCAGGCCAAGGGTAAATGGTAGGTTGGAAATACGAGTCTACATGAAGATTTTTCAATACATTTTGTTTTCTTAAGTTCATTGATAAGAAACAACAGTTGACTATTTGAAGCAAAAATATTAACAATGTACTGCAGTTTGTATTATTCAGAAAAGTTTAAAAAAAAGTTCGACAAAGGCAGGAAAAAAGGGAGGGAGGTAAATGGAAATACTCTTGTAAGTTTTGCACATGTTAAGTGGTGTAACAATAATTCAAAGTAGACTGATAAGTGGAGCCACTAGAAAGCTGAATTCAATAGTATATACAAACAAAAGATAACACACAACTTAATTATGTTTAATCCCAAAAAAGTGAGGCTGTTTTATCATTTAAAGTGGAATAGTTGGGGCGCCTGGGTAGTTCAATAGGTTAAACATCTGCTTTCCACTCAGGTCATGATCCCAGAGTCCTAGGTTCAAGCCCCGTGTCGGGCTCCCTGCTCTGCAAGGAGCTCTTCTCCCTCTCCCTCTGCCTGCTGCAATCCCTGCTTGTGCTGTCAAATAAATAAATAAAATCTTTAAAAAATATATTAAAAAATAATAAAATAAAAATAAAAAGGGGTGCCTGGGTGGCTCGGTGGGTTAAGTCTCTGCCTTAGGCTTGGGTCATGGTCTCAGGGTCCTGGGATCAAGCCCTGCATTGGGCTCTCTGCTTGGTGAGTAGCCTGCTTCCCTGTCTCTCTCTGCCTGCCTCTCTGCCCGCTTGTGCTCTCTCTCTCTCTGTCAAATAAATAAATAAAATCTTTAAAAATAAAAAAATTATTAAAAAATAAAATAAAAAAATAAAATGGAATAATGCACTTCATTAAGGTTAATAAGAAAAATAATCATAGTGCTTTCCTATTCTAGAATTGTGCTTTTCCATCCTGACAAGCTAACTGGAAATTTTAACACCAAGCCACTTAGAGATCCAGAAGTTTGGCAAAAAGATGGCAGATACATTTCACACATGCCATGCTTGCTTTCTGCAGCCATGAGAGACATCACTAAATAATCATGAAAGGCATTCTCTTCTGCTGAGCATCTCGAGTCGCAAAATCCAACACAGATAATCAGTTATTAACTGATTGACAGTAATAGCTAAGGTAATACCTGTTTGTGATCCCTGGTTTGAACCAGGGAAATAAGAATGTGGAATGGAGTTTTATTGGAACTACTGATCAATTAAGAACACAAGGGAGAAGACTGATCTTACTATTATAAATAATACCAGCAATGATGATGGTGACAATTAATGGTAGCAAAAAATTAGAAAAATTAGCTGCAATCTGGGTTTTTGGACATTTGCAGTTGAAAGCATTCCTGATCCAGGCTTGATGCCTGAAACATGAAAGATGGTGAGAATAGACAAAATTTTGCAGGTAGGAGGATATAACAAAAGGCAAGAAAGAGATTAGAATTTTGGTAGAACAGCAAGTGGTTTGGGCATGAGGACTAGGAAGAAAGTGAGAGATGTGAAGTTGTCCAGATCATAATGAGTTGTCAAAATTGTGCTATGAAGTATGGACTTGATCCTGGGGGCAGTTTACAAAAGGGGGGGGGTGTCACGTAGGGTCTTACATTTAGGGGTGAAGATGAAGAGACTTATGATTTAGGAAAACAATTCAGCTGCTGAAAGAGCGTATTTGGAAAGGAAGCAGACTGTAGGCACTGAAATCAGTGGCAAAGAGCAGCTGCAGAACAGAGAGCAGGTCTGCAGGGGTGAAAAACCACCATGCACAGGAACCTTCTCTTGGGGGCAAAGGTGGGGGTGGGGGACTCCAAAGTGAGGACTGTGAGAATTAGAAACTTAACTCAAATGGCATAACTAGGAAGTTGAAGCCAAGGAAAAAAGGGTAGAAGGTAACTAGGTTTATTTTGTGTACTGGCTTAAACTGCAATGGGAAAAAAAAAAAATTAGGCACAAAACAAAATCCTGACCACTAGAAGTGGAAATATTGTATATTCTCCTTCGAAAATGAAAAAGGGTAAGAAAGCTGTACAGAATGCCTGGTGAAGCACAGACCCAAATCTAGAACTAGGAACCTGTGATTTAACAATTTCCAAACACACGTACCCTGCAATTTCTAGTTGCAAGACTTCCAAAGATTTTCCCAAGGATGGAGGCTCAAACAGAAAGATTATAAATGCACATATGTGAGGGTGGGATGATTTCCAGAGCTTGTTTCACAATAGTTTAAGGTTTTTTTCTAATAACAGGCCACCAATCTTCCTGTGCCTTTTCACTTTTCAGTGAGGACTACAGAGGCAATGGAATGTGAAATACTTTAGGAGGCACGCTATATAATTAGAAAAAAAACAGACAGTTTTGCTTTTCAGACTTTCTCTCTCAAATATGAGCAAGAGGAGGGGAATTCCCAAAATGTACTTGGAACACAAATTAGGCTCAGGTCACATGCTCTAATCTCTCACCCTAGGAGGAAGACAAACCGCTCCACAACCAGCAGCCTACATACAGATCACTGGGCTAGAGAGAGAGTGAGCTGTCTCAAGGCATGTGGCTAACAAAAATTCTATGGAAATGGATGATTTGGAAACTGGCCATCTTCAAAGAATTTTACCCTCGGTGAAATGACTATGGGAATTTTGTCCTCGGATGAGGAAATTTTGAAGGATCCTCCTTCCACCCCAGTGAGCAAGAACTATTGGTGGCAGGAGAGCCACAGTGGAGAAGGGTGATCAATGAAAGTGATATTAACCTTGCAGGGGGAAAAGGGAGCCAGTTTCTTATATTTTTATAAAAAAAGTGCAGAATCTGTATTCGTTAATGATAAAACAAATGTGACAGAAATACCAGAAATGGGAAAATCACAGTGTAGAATCAGAGGATATAAGTTGGGTTGCATTAACAGAATTCATTTTATATATTCAGTTTTATTCTTTGGACATTTATGGTGATTTTTGAGGGAGTAGTTACTGAACAGTTCATAGGAATCATACAATTTATATTCACTTTATTACTATACTCCCAGGTCGGTATTTTATAGATTTGGAAGGTGGGGCTGAAAGGCTAAATGACACACTCACGGCCACACACAACTGGGAGGTGGCAGTCGTCACTCCTCGTCTCACTGCAAAATTAATGCAATTAATGCTTTTTCCACTATATGACCTTGCTTCATTTTTTTTTTTTTTTAAGATTTTATTTATTTGATAGATCACAAATAGGCAGAGAGGCAGGCAGAGAGAGAAGGGGGCAAGCAGGCTCCCTGCTGAGCAAAGAGCCTGACGTGGGAGTAGGGAGGCCAACCTGGGACTTGATCCCAGGGTCCTGGGATCATGACCTGAGCCAAAGGCAGAGGCCCGACCCACTGAGCCACCCAGGCGGCCCTGCTTCTCTGTCTTTATGAAAAAGTATTAACAGTATTTTCTATATTTTAGAAGTGACTGTATACTTGTACTGTGTATTCTAGTTACCATGGAATAGTATGTCAGAGAGTTCATTTACAGAACTGTTTATTTGTACAGAAATGGCAGTGGAATCTGCTGAAAAATGCGAAAGAATCACAATTTTGCATGTTTCTGCTATCTGCCTTTATCTTATTTTCCTCCAAGGCAAGATGGTTTTGTGTCTTTTTGAGATGATGCTAATATGTCTGCCCTAGTACCAAGGAGGATCCCTGGGTAAAAATCACGCTAAATCCTATAGAGGACCTCAGTACTGATATTTCTTCAAGAAACAATCCATTTGTTCTGTAATGACCTAGAACTTGGTGGTTTGTTAAACAGAGTACGGATATACACAGTGTGCTTGCAGGCAAAGTGCATCTGACAATACAGGAAAAGGCAGGAGGGTGCTCTTAACATGATGAGTTAGAACAAAACTGAAATTCTACAATGAAGGAATTGAGGGTTGAAGACATCAGAGCAGGGTGGGCAGTTCTTGTAGCGCATTGAGCTCACCTCTTATGTCAGAGGAAGACAACTCAAAAGTTGGCCCAGGCCTATACGATGCATTCTGGCATAGTGGGGAAGAAGGCAGAGGATATAGCCAGGTCAAAATGTCCACTCAGCCATGCTACAGTGCTGGCACATGGTACACACAGCCCACCCTCCCAGTGGCTTTAGCACTACTGGGCCAAGCATTCATGAAGCTTACCCAGAGCTTTTCTAATCTAAAGCTCACCGTTAGCAATCATCACACACCAGGTATCAACTTGCCCTTCTGTCTGTCTAGACAACTAGGTTTCCTTGAATAAATATCTTGATAAAGACAGACTCTGGAGGTAATACAGTCCTCAGAGTTACTACTTTGATTATGACCTGCCGAGAGTTTAGAAGATAGTATTTAAGCATGATTTTGTAGTAGTGGATAAAAAGTCTTGCTGAATAAAAGACTTAGTAAAATTTGTCAATTGTGTAGTTTCTAACTTGGGGCATTTGCACTGTTTTGTTAGCATCTCTAGGATTTACATAAATAATAAACAAACAGTTATTGGTGTAAACAACTTTCACATCCTTTTCAGCAAAGTCTCCTTGATTGCAAAATCTTGTACATGAGCAGGAAGCTGAACAATCCTGTGACTAACAGAAGGAAAGATAAACTTTACCTTTTCAGTAAGCTGAAAGGTTTACTATGTGCCAGGTAATGTAAAAAGCAGGCCCTGTTCTATGGGAGAGCCCAACATCAAATGCAGAAAACAAAGTGAGGAAGTATTTTTCAATTTCAGGAGGGCAGGTCCTGTTTTCATAAAGCGTAAGGCAACAGAACCCTGATCACTTCCGATTTCCCCAAATAAGACATTGTAAAACTAGCAGTACTTTCAACTGCCTGCACCGCATTATAGTAGTCAAGAGAGTCTCCCATGGCACAGGTTCTACAACTCAGGGGAACTGAGTTCCCTGGGAACTGATTCTCTGTGAACTCACAACTAACCAATTAGTGAGAATTACACTGGGAAACTAAACTAGCTGGAGGACTTGTACTTGGCTGTACAAAGAAGACATACAATCGCGGATGGCAAGGACATCAGAGAAAGACCGAGTAAGAAACTAAGAAGCGCAAGAAATAAACCTATCTACCAAGTACTAAAAATTTAACAAAGACCTGGTCATTACTTAATTGTAAAACAGAATTCCACCTCAAGATCTGGAGTTAAAAATCCAGAAAGACCGGACCTTTACTTTTACTGGAGAAAAGACACATTTTTACATTTTTGTTATTTTTCCAGATTCCATGTACTATAAAGTCACTTTAAAATAAAAACTTTGGTTAAAAAACAAAAAACCCCTCAGGCTCACTGCAGAAAACTTCAAAACTATGAGAGAATAGGGACAAAAAGCAAGACCAACCATAAATCCACCACACAAAGCTGACTTCTCAAAAATTTCGTCATTGTTCTTGCCAGGCCAGACCCTTTTCCATCTATTATGTGTTCTGCGTGGTGTTTTATATACTGATGTTCAGTTTCAAGTGGCAATTTCCAGGCCTTGTCCTGGATCCTAGGACAGCACTGTGCGTGGACCATGCTGATTCCTCACAAAGACAGACTGTAGAGCCCAGAGCTTCTCCACCTCCAGCACTTGCACCTACAACCACTTGGGGAGGCGGGCTTGTCAAATCAGATTGCTGGTCCCACCCATTTCTGATTGAGTAAGTCTAGGATGGGTTCAGAAAGCTGCATTTCTATTTGAGGTCCTAGGAGATGCAGCATCTGCATCTAGGTCTAGGGATCCCACCTGGGTAACTCAAATAACTGAAAACCAGAGACCAGTTGTTTAAATTCTGTTGTGGTTTGTATTCTCAAAAATACTTAGTAACACTGTATGAGTAGACCCTTTTTTTCTCTCTCTCAAACTGATTTCATTTAGAAAAGAAATGTAATGGGTCAGTTCAAGTCCAAAGTCTATTGATAGGTAATAGGAACTGTTTATGCTTCGGCCAGGAAAACTGTTTATTTTAGACTAGAGGTATTTCACAGCTTATATAGCTGATTCTAACCATGTTGAAGGCCCTCAGTTGACCTCCAACTGCCTCATTATTCCTTCATTTTATCCCCACAGATCAAAATAGTTCTTCACTGCTCCACACTTCCCAGGCTTTACAAATCTCTTCTCTATACCTGGAATGCACCCCTCTCCCAATCAGACTTAAAACCACAACTTCAATGTCATGTTTATATGAGCTCTTCCCTGAAATACTAAGCAGTGCTTTTAGGATTTCATCCTTCTCTTTCTTCATATGTTATATGAAAATTATGTTTACTTTCCTATGTTAAGTCACAAAATCCTAAAAGGTAGGTAGTGTGTTCTTTGCAGGTCTAGACCACTGAGGAGCTTACACTGTGGTGAGTGATATGAACAGATAAATAGATAATTGCAATATAAAACACAGGATGAACACAAAATAAGTTCTGAATATTCTGATGACTGCTGGGTTCCAAAATGAGAAAGTGAATAAAGACATTTAGTACAAGAGCATGTCAGACAACTTATCTGAATAGTCCAGAAACATCTGTGTTCCTACAGTGAAAGACAATATAGTGTGGTGGGCACTGTGTAGTGGGGCTTTGGAGCGAGACTACCTGAGTTCAAACCTTGGCTCTGTCACTACCAGTGTAACATGGGTAAATTGTTACCATCATATGCTTTTTTCACCTATAAAACCCCTATAAAAGGTGACAGAGGAACCCTCCTCAAAGCATTGCTGAAAGGCATAAATGAGCACATATATGAGTATTGCCTGACACAGCAAATGCTCAACAAACGTTCACTGGTGTTATTTTTACAACATGGAAGGTGCAAGGCTGGTTTTCCTTTCAAGAAATCAAGACTCAAGTTGGGAGAAATGACAAGAACAACACAAAGCAGAAAGTTAGGTGTTTAATGTTAAAAACTTGACTACTGATGAAATATACAATCTCCTAGGATGTTTTTTTTTTTTAAAGATTTTATTTATGTGACAAGGAGAGAGAGAGAGAGAGAGCACAAGCAGGAGGAGTAGCACAGGGAATGGGAGAAGCAGGCTTTCCACTAAGCAGAGACCCTGATGTGGGGCTCAATCCCAGGACCCTGGGATCATGACCTGAGCTGAAGGCAGAGGCTTAACGAATGAGCCACCCAGGCTCCCCTCCTAGGATGTTTTAAATAGGACCACATTCAACTGTTTATTTAGGTTCAGATGTTTGTTAAAAAAAAAGAAAAGGAGCTCTAATACTAGAATGAGTCACATTAAAGTTTTAGACCTATAGGTCTAAGATGATCAAATATTAGCATTTTTATATGGCTCAACCTAATACTTTCTAGTTATTCCTTTCTAGTTATTCCTTGAGAATCTCAAGGGTTCTCCACAGATTTACGCACAAGAGACAGAGAGCGAGAATGTATTAGGTTTTCTGTACAACCAGCAGAAAATAATGGAATTCTGTGCCTAATTCAACTCCATTAAACTGTAGCATGAAAATGAAGTTATGTCTAGTTGAGATTAAGGTAAACATTTCAAAGAGAATAACTAGAAAAATCTCCACTCCACTGCCTCTCTCCTTATATAAAATCATAGTGTCTATGATCTGTGACTGCCCCCCTACCAAAAAAAGAAGAAAGAAAAAGAAAAAGGTATAGCTTTATTCCCCTAAGTTCAGGCCCACAGTAAAGATATTGAACTCACACTTATCACTTTAAGTTTTTCTACATAAATGTATTTTAGAGCCATCAACTTGCAAAAGGAGCACGTCAAACTTAATGTTACTCAAATTTTTCTTTAATAAAGAAAAATCAAAGAAATTATTTAACAATTATGCACAACTATGCTCAATTGACAAAGACAATTAGCTTAGGAATCTTAAGAGTAACAGAAATGGAAGAGCGCACCACCAAAAAAAAAAAAAAAGATAAATTCATTCTATGTCTAGAAAATGCTTCAAGATAAAAACATTAATTCAATAAGAAAATAGTTTTATTTCTTTTACCACAGAGACTATAAGTTTAATTAACTCACTTCTATATCAAGTTATGCAGCATACCTTCCAGTCTAGTTTCTCATGCAAAATTTCAGAGTTTTTCTCAAAGTACAGCAAATTAGTGCTAATTGTTTCAAGTTAGGGCTTAGAAGCAGCCTGGAAAGCATTCTTGGAAGGCCATTTACACTCACCTGAACAAGCCCAATACCCTCTTTTTTATAGTTAATCTCTATTACTAATGAGTGCTTCCCCTATCCTTACTCAATAGATAAACTGGTACAAATGTACCTATAAATTAAAATGGTATCATTCAATGTGGAGGACAGTAGCTGGCACCTAAATGAGATCCTGGCAGTCTCCTGGTACTGTTTTTAGAAAACAGAAAAACCACCTCATTCCAGACAATACATAAAAATAATACTTTAATGAAAGGTATTCATCCTGTCTGCTTCCCCTAAAATGCTTCTAAGAGACTCAACTAAATAACATTAGGATACAAGAGATAATGAGAGTACCTAAAAAAAGGTAAGTAGTATACATGAGGTCTGCTTCCTATAATTCTAACCACATTATCTGACAGGTAATATTTTCAGTATAGTTTTCAGGATAATTATTGTAAAAATACAATAAATACTATAATGGAAATATAGGGATTCATTTATTACTTTTTGGTTTACAAACAAAGGCACCCAATAATGCTTCTATTTACTTCTTATAAAAGATTATCAATTTACATTTAAAACAAAAAGCAAAAAACCCTGAACCAGCTCCTACACACACACACACAAAAAAGGGGAGAAATAAGATTTTTTTCCTCCCTGCTTCCAAGCTTTATTACCATTTTTATACCATGTTTATACCATTCTTAAGTCAAAGAGCGTATTGCCATGCTGCTTTGTTGAATTTTAAAATATATTAATGTTGCCAAGTCAAACTGCAATATAGCCACAAATGATGCCACAATTGACAAATCCAGAGACTCAAGAGTGAATAGTGGGGAAAACACCAAATGTTTTACAATATAGCTTTATCAAATGAAGTAAATATTAAATTTAATTAGGTTATTGTGTTAAAAATTGAGTTCATGTAGAAAATATAATCAAACATAACTAAAAACCATGTCTAGCAAATGACACAAACAAAAATGATTTCCAAAATCTTTGAGTTAAGCTTAAAGTCTAGTTGGTAGTGATTAACAACCTATATACTCTTCATACTAATTTTAGAACTAAGTTCTAAAATGTCATATTAATTTATTAATTTATTCATTAGTTTCTTCTGACAATGGAATTCTAAACAAACACACAACATTAATGCAGTGGCCTCAACACCCGTCCCAGCTAGCATTTCTTTATGTTGGATTACAAGAACAATGACATAGGTCAGAAGACATACCCCCATCTGTACTTCACATGCCTGTCAAAATTGTACCTGATTCTTTTGCAAGATACAAAGACAATTCATCTGATTCTAAGTGTATTTGGCAGAAGTATTCACATCATACAAATGTTATTAGCATGTTTTCAACATATTATGGAAATGTATTTGGAGTGATGGAGTATTCAATGTATAGAGCATCTAGAGTTAATTAGTGGGCCACTTTAAATTAAAGGCATCATCATTTATTCCATTTTCAGACACTGTCATGGTCTCTCATACCTTACACAAGGTATGGTCCTGGACCAGAGACTTAGTATCACTTCAAAGATTATTTATATATTTATATACATATTTATTTTAAAATAATGTTTAAAAGTTTTACTACAGAAAATCTGGCTTCAACATGGAAGCATTTTTCCTTTTCAAGATTACCCACCTGCATGGAAGAAGGTGGTTTCCTTTACACTTAGTTTTTTTCACAATAACAAAATAAACTTCTTACACATTGCATTTAAATTGACAGAGAAAATTAAGGTGTAAAGTTCTATGTAACTTTTTGTATTGTGAACTGACCTCATTAAACACATTTAAGATATACTGTTGGTGATTTAAATATAGTACAACTTGATCAGCTAAATTAGAACAGTTATGCTGATCAATCTGTTAAACCAAATGTATGTTAAAACAGTAAGGAGAGTTAACTACTATTAAGCTTTAAAGGGATAATTATCATTAAAATATACATTAATTCTTGCTATTACTTGTTTCTATAATGCATTTCTTTCTAAAGCTAAAACTACATGCAGAAAAAATAAATGGTATCTTGAAACTCATTCAACAGTTTGCTACTTTATGTGGTATGTAAATAAAGTCCTTTATTTAATTTTATACACGTTATTTTATGCACTATTTTTCTTGAAGGAATTCCGCTCTCAAGGTCAAAAGTTTAGTATGTGTTTACACACATGTGAGAACATTCTCTTAATATTATGACTACCTGCAAATACATTCTTCCATAATAAAGCACTTTCAGTTTTCATGGGAAAGACTGTACTTAGCCTCTTAAAAGTCCTGTTAATAAAATGTATAAGGGGAAGAGAGCACAAATATGATGAATCCCTCCCCACCTGCACCCTCCTTTGCCAAAGTCTCGAGAAATCCTCCAACTTCAAAACATGAACAAAACCTTACAGGACTGATTTTTATTTGGTCATAATACGGACAAGAAAAATGTATTCCTATTCTTTTTGATAGTAATAGTCTTAATGAATCCATTCTCATTTTCCTTCAAAAAATACATAGCATATATTGATATGGATTCTCAAACCTGTTTAGATCCAGTAGGGTCTTTAGAATAATATATAGCCTTCTGATTATGGAAGCAACTGATTGCTTATACAAAAATGATGTGCATCAGACCACTAATCAGAAAAAGGAAAATGAGAAAATGTCTTTCATATTGGAGACCACTCAATAACTTACAGAATGATGTGAAAATAGTTTTGGCTACAGTTTTAACAAAACTAAAACCTATTTCAACTGAAGAAAAAAATCAAACACTGAAGAATGAAATATCTACCAACTTACCTAAGTATTCCTGTCCAAATAAATGCTTTCCACTGCACTATATATTTGAGTTAGAAAGTCACTAAATGTTAAGGCATATTTTAATTAATATGTTCCAGAATTGCACAGTTATACTGGTCAGTGTTCCTATTTCCCCACTCCTACCCTCACCCTACCCCTTGTCCCCAGGGATCAAAATGTTAAAGTCATGGTTTTGGTGGCTATTGTAGATTTGAGCTGGCATGACCACAGTGTGTTCACTAGATTTTTATAAGCATAAACATTAAAATGTTACATAAAATGTACCATACTTTACTCCACACTCTGATCTAAGATGGTTTAATGTCTTGACAAAAGGTGAGATGACTTAAGTACATTTTACATTTTGTGCATTCAGACCACCATATGCATAGATGTTCTAATGCTAAATTCTTGTCTTCAGTATCTCATAGTGCTGGATGCTCGGAAGTATGACAGAAACTTGTAACACAGACTAACCACAAAGTACCAGATGTTTCTTGCCATTTGTGATCTTGCAATAAAAATGCGCCAAATCAGGATCACAAGGATAGTATTGAAACCATACCGTATATTCCTCAACCTGGAAAGCAAATCAAGAGACATATCAGACAATGTTTTCTAGAATAAAATATTGTTGGATGACAGATTACTCGATGCTCCGTTTTCAAAGCCATTATTAATCTGAAACCTATTTAAAAATTAATTAGAAGCCCTTAAGTTAGAAAGTTAGCAAAAGTCAGACCTGACCATGTAGTCCATCAAATGCAGTACCTCTATTAACAATGAATAACACAAAGGTTTTTTTTTTTTATAACAGTATATCTGGGATGCAAATTATTCATTCAACAAGTATTTCTGAGCATCTTTCTGTGTGACCAGTACTAAGTATATTGTAGGTAAAACAGATATGTCCCTTGCATTTCTGGAGCTTCCTATCTAATCTAAAAAGGTTTGCTCATTATATACATCATCTTCTAGATAAAACAGACACTTTAAACATCTTTAACAACTTCCAAGTTGTCAGACAAGTGAACTTCTTTAGTTATAGGTAGGTGACAGTCACATGATCAAAAGCCAACTGGACAAATCCTCATCCATGAATGAACCATGGCACTAGTCTACATAGGAGAAACTTCCCATTCTCAAAGAGTAATCTTAATGTTACTGTGCTCATGTTTCAAAACACTTTTTATAATTTTAATGGTGTTATAGAAAAGAACACAAACATTCAGATATGTACTTTATGTACATTTATGTAATTTATGTACAATGCTACATAAATTCCATTAACTTCAATAGGCACTCCAAGATAGGACTATAATATACATTGATATAAAAAACAAAAGACCTTTGAATTAAGAGTCAAAGATTAGTATTCTAGTTTCATCTGCCACCTAACACAAATAACCCAGGCAAACACAACTTCCCTAAGCTTCACTTTCCTCAGCCACACAACTAGTTGCTCTGCAGAGCCTCATACAAGTTGGAGGTAAAAGAAGAATGATTTGAAGGTCTTAAAAACTATTATAAAAATTGTATTATAAAAACACTACAAATGAAAAGAGGTTACTATTGAAATTAACTGCATCTCTGAATTATGGGACAGCAATGATTTTTCCTGTGTTATCTAAAGTTTTAGAACAATAAGTATATATTATGTTTATTATGAGACTAAGGGAATAATTACAACTCTGATTTTATAAATAAAGAAAAAATTCTATTCTGAATGATGTATTATTTTATCTATTTTTCCCTTCCAAAGATGTATTTGACTAGGGAAAAAAAAAAAAATCCAAAAAAACAAACAAAAACCCCTTCAAACAAATTACCTCTAGCTTATTTCTTAAAATTACCTCTACTTTAAAATACATCTTTATTTTCTCCTAATATCTTTACTTCTTCAGTAGCAATATAAGGAAAGATTATAGTGATTTTGAAAACTAAATTTCACCTGAAATTAGTGCTTAGGAACAGTATAAATTGACAGTAAGTTTCAACAATCATTAAAACTCCCATAGTTTCAGTCCAAAGGTAAGCACTTTTCCTAAATGAAATATAGTACACTAGCAGTATCTTTCATTCAATATACCAGCTTACAAAAAAAAAAAATTCTTTTTGTAATGTTTCATAAGAAAGACAAGCTGAAATCAAGCTGATGTAAAAAACTTACTTGTTCAAATGTTTTCTAGCTGCAGGGAGGCCAGACATTTCTTCATTTAGTACATATTTTTTAGTTCCCATGCAGTAGTTCTCTATATATTCTGCCCAATGTAACTGCCGTACATCAATATTAAAGGTCTACAGAAACAAAAAAAAACCTATCAGTTACTTTCGTAATTTTTTCATAACTAGTCAAAAATTCACATTTTAAAAAAAATTTTTTAAAGACTTATTTATTTATTTTAGAGAGAGGCATACAGAGAGGGACAGAGAGAGCATGAGAGAGAGAGAGAACCCAAGCAGATTCCTTGCTGAGCACAGAGCCCTGACACGAGGCTTGATCTCAGGATGCATGAGATCATGACCTGGGCTAAAATCAATGGTCAGAAGCTTAACCAACTGAGCCACACAGGTGCCCCCCAAATTCATACTTTTTAAAAAGCTAATTGCCTATGACAAGATTACAAAATGTTTATAATATTAACTTTTAAAATCTTACTGCTATTCACAAAGAAATTCTTATCCCTATTTTAAACCTTCCACTAAACACGGAAACATTTCAGAAGATAATCTAAAAACTCATGTCAGCATTTAAAAAGAGAAGTATATGAAGTATAAGAAGAAAGAAACCTGTACAATTTAAAAAAAAGGTAAAATTCCATTGTCCAAATAATGTTTTACTCACCACTTTATACATGTATTAATACATTTATTTCATTTCTATCTACAGTATCTCTTCTTTAACACCCTGCATACCACCCAGACTACTTTTCCTTTTTTAAAAAAAAATTTATTTTATTTTATTTATTTATTTGACAGAGATCACAAGTAGGCAGAGACGCAGGCAGAGAGAGAGAGAGGAGAAAGCAGGCTTCCTGCTAAGCAGAGAGCCCGATGCGGGGCTCGATCTGGGACTCTGGGATGATGACCAGAGCTGAAGGCAGAGGCTTTAACCCACTGAGCCACCCAGGCGCCCTCAGACTACTTTTCCTATAGAACAGTGATGACATCAAGAGAAAGAGTATATTGTGAAAGCTGGGTTAGGAGTTTAGGTAACATCCATTTAATAAAAAGGATGAACAAATCTAGAAAAGAACACTTTACAAATATGCTACTTCATGACCAAAAAAGAGGGCTGTATACTACTCAGTCTTCTCCATACAAAATCAGATTACCTTTTTTGGATTAATAAACAGATTATTCAGTATTTACCATCGCTTATCTGAAAATATCAAGTTGTAGACCAAAAAAAAAGCTACCATAAATAAACCATTAAAGTAACATTGCACTAAAATGGAGACTTGACTTCAGATATTATAAGTCATTACATATGTGTAATTGGATCCCCACAGGAAAAGTGAAAAAGAGTGGAACAGAAATACTATCCGAGAAGACAATAGTCGGAAATTTCCCCAAAACAATGATACAGAAGCCAAAGACTCAAAACGCACATACACCACATACGCACATGCATCTGAGCAAATGAGAGCAAACTGTTGAAAATCAAAGATGAAAATTTCAAAGACAGCAGAAAAAGGTGATATGGATTATCTCCAAAGGGACAAGTATTAAACCTGACAATGACTTCTCAAAAGAAGCAATGGAAGGCAAAAGCCTGAGAGGATGTCTTCCAGGGCTCAAAGAAAACTGTTACTATACAATTCTATACCAGTATAAACATCTTTGACAGATAAAGATGTTTCCAGAAGAATAAAAACTGAGACCATGTGACATCAGCAGATGACTCAAACCAGAGGAAGTACACTAAAGGGTATTCTTTATGCAGAATGCATATGATTACAGATTGAAGTCTAGAGATGGAAGAAGAAATGAAAAGCAATGATGCTGGTAAATCTATGAGAATACTTACTGCACAGACTGCAATAAGAATAATGACTGTGAGACCTATAACATCCAGAATTAAAATATGTATTGGTCCCTGCATTACCCATAAAAGGGCAGTAGTACCAATATCATATTAGTCCTCTATAAGGTAAGGAAGGCTGTTGTAATGATACAGATGGGAAAATAGAAAACTATAAAAAATAACCTCAAAGAAAGAAAAAAAAAAGAACTTAAAACAAGACAAATAGAAAGCACTAGGAGTTAGATTTAACTTCTATGTAACTGATACAGATGGGAAAATAGAAAACTGTAAAAAATAACCTCAAAGAAAGAAAAAAAAAAGAACTTAAAACAAGACAAATAGAAAGCACTAGGAGTTAGATTTAAATCGAATATTATCAGAAATTACATTATGGATTAAGTTTTCCAAGTAAGGGTCCAAAACTGTCAGACTGAAAATAAACCTCTATTCTGCTTGTAAGAGAAACATCTAAAAGATAAGGATACAGAAAAGTTGAAAATACAAGGTCAGAGAAAGATATACCTTTGTACCAACAATGTATGAGAGCACCCACTGGCTAGAGCCTTACCAGAAGGGTATGTTGGCAAAGCCTCCATTTTTGCAAACTGTTAAGTAGTAAATATCTCAGTCTAGTTTCATTTACATTTCCATTTTTATGAGTGACGATGAGTATCTTTTTGAATGGTTAAGAATCATTTGCATTTATTTGCTGTAAACTGTTCATCTCTAGCCCATTTTCAGCAGGGTTATTGGTAATTTTTGCCATTTCTACACAAAACTTTTTATGTAATATGAAGTGCATATTAACATTACGTTAAGATACCACTATACACGCACCGAAGTGGCTAAAATTAAAAACTAAAATGAAAAGGCCAACTGTTCAGAGGATATAAATTAACAGGAACTCTCATAAATTGCCACTTAGAATGTAAATTGGTGCAACTACTTTGGAAAACTGTTTAGCATTATCAGCTACATTGAACATACAAATACGCTTTGACTTAGCTACTATTCTATTTCTAGAATATATAACAAATGTATGCATATGGTTCAAAGAATTATTCCTAATAGCCACAAAGAAAAAATACTGTATGATAACATTTGCCCAAAGCCAACAATGTGTATAACTACCATTTAGTGTTAGAATTCAAGATAGTTGTTACTTTTGGGAGATAGTGATTGCGAGGGGGCACGAGGGGATCTTCTGGGGATAATAATGTTCTATTTCTTCACCTGGGTGCTCACTTTCTGAAAATCCACTGGGCAGCATGTGTTGTGCACTGGGATGGGGGTAGGGAAGATGGGAAGGGAGAAAATAAGGATCAGTAGAAACCACAAATCTTCCAACCTGAGATTATCTGCGGGACCCTGATACCTTAACACCTTCTGCTTTGAAGGTTGTAAGCAAGGAGGAAGACTGGCTTATAAAGCCTATGGCCCAATAAGTTAAATAAGTATTCTTATGGAATACTTCTGCGAAAAGATAAAAATCCCAAAAGCTGTAGCCTCAGAGCAAAGGCAGAAAAAAAAGTAAACCCACCACACACAGAAGTGGACAGAAAAACTGCACTCACTCTTGATGCCTTTGTCATGCACAACCAGTACAATGAGACTAAATCTTCATTATCTAATATGGTAGACACCACAAGCCACACACATCTCTGGGAACTTAAAAGTGGTCTGAACTGAGATGTGCTGGAGAGTGTAAAATGCACACTGGGTTTCAAAGGCTCAATATAAAAAAATTGAAAGTATAATATCCTTTAAATAGTTCTTTAAATTTTAAGTAATTTTAAAGTTTTTGTTTAAATTACATGATATGGGCACCTGGGTGGGTCAGTGGGTTGAGCAGCTGCCTTCAGCTCAGGTCATGATCTCAGGGTCCTGGGATCAAGTCCCTCATTGGGCTCTCTGCTCAGCGGGGAGCCTGCTTCCCCCTCTCTCTGCCTGCCTCTATGCCTACTTGTAATCTATCTCTGTCAAATAAATAAATAAAATCTAAATAAATAAATAAATAAATAAATTGCACGATACTATTTTGGATATATTAAATAAAATATTAAAATTTTTAAGGAGGGACGCCTGGGTGGCTCAGTTGGTTAAGCGGCTGCCTTCGGCTCAGGTCATGGTCCCAGCGTCCTGGGATCGAGTCCCACATCGGGGTCCTTGCTCGGCGGGGAGCCTGCTTCTCCCTCTGCCTCTGCCTGCCACTCTGTCTGCCTGTGCTCGCTCGCTCTCTCTCCCCCTCTCTCTGACAAATAAATAAATTTAAAAAAAAAATTTTTTTTTTTTTAAATAAAATTTTTAAGGAAAGAAGTGGAAAGAGAAAGGAAGTTGCAACTGGGAAGGTGAAAAACAAAATCTCCTTTGAGAAACTGCAATCATGAACCAGCCTACTGAAGGCCCATATTCACCTGAGTTGTGCTAAAAACTTCATCAGATATTTCAAAGTGGTCCGGACCTGTTAATGTCACCTGGCTAGTTAATACTAACAGTCCCTAGGCTTCTGGCAGAAGCAAGGGCAAATCCTTTTTGGGAAACTGCAATTTCAACACAGGCTCCAAAAAATTCCCACAGAAATCCGCAAAGAATGTGAATTTATAGTCAAACAATAAGAAACAAGAAACAAGGTGCCATGAGTGAGACCTAGCTTAAAGGACAGATGAAGCGGCTAATGCTAAGCTGCACAGCTTTTAGGAGTTTGAATTATCAGCAATAGAATTTAAAATAATGACATCTACCATGTGTCAAAAAAAATTCTAAAGATTATTTAAGAAGTGTCTATAAGATTTGAAAGATACACCAAACCTCTAAAAATGAAATTACCTGAAATCAAAAATTCAGTGGGATGGCTTAGGTACAGCTGAAGGACTGCCATAGAACTTTAATTATTAGCTCTCAGGCCAGAAAGAAAGAGATACAAAATATGAAATGAAAGTTAAAAAGACCTAGAGGAGAGAATGATCTAAAATTCGTTAAAATTTCACAAGACAAGAGAATGGTGAAGAGGCTATATGTGAAGAAACAATGGACTTCACATCCAGGAAGCCCACTGTGAAACAGGATAAATTAAAAAAAAAAAATACATGCAGACACATTCAGGTGAAACTGCAGAATATCAAAGAAAAAATCTGAAAAAGAGACAAGAATAAGAGGTCATCCAGAATGCAAGAGCAAATGAGACTGATTTTTTCAACAGCAATAACATAAGCCAAATATTAAAGGAATATAAAAAGAAAGTTATCTTTAATGTGCCAAAATCCTGTTACAAAAACAGCAGTGAAATAGACATGTCAGATCATCAAACACTGAGTGTTCACTACTAACAGAGCCCCTACTAAATCATATTCTGGGTAGCTTTCAAGCTGAAAGAAAATGACCCTAAAGATAAAGAGAAGATCTCATAGCAAAGACACTGGTAAGTATTGGTTAAATCTAAATAAAACTAAACAAAATCATATCTAAATAAAAGATTTAAATAGAGAACCGAAGTAATGTATAAATATGTATATTAGTGGGGTGGTAGTTACAGCTCAAAACTTTAAGGTCCTGAATATCATTAAGGAAGAGGTTAGAGAAGTTGCTTAATTTAGACTTTGCTAGGTATGCATGTTAAAAAATCTAAGGTAACCTCAAAAAAACACACACATGAAGAGTTTAAGTCTTAAACTAACAGAGGACAAAACGAGGAGTGTTAAGAAATGTAAGAACATATGAGTAAAACAATTTTGGAAAGAACTTTTTTTTCTTGAAATTCGAAGAAAACAAAGTGAAGGAAAAAATGCATAAAGTCCAAGTTTTCTATGAATTTGACTAAAGGGCAAAAAAGAATCAACATTTCAATCATACTTTGGACGCACCTCTGCCACTCGCAAATACTTACACTATAAATTTTAAGATCGAGCAATTTTATTTTACCGCCACCAATTACAACTGAAGCTTTAACGAGACACTATAAATAGGTCAAATGTCTTTCTTGTTGCATACTGATTGTGGAAAATATCCAATTATTTCTCAGGTTGCTAATGGTTCTCCAATTAGTATACTACATATTTTCTAATATGAAACCGAAAATACGTGCCTTTTTATCTTCAGGGTTTAGTTGATTCATCAACATATTGACATTGTCAGTATTCCAAACCCAAGAATTACTTGTGAAATATTCAAGAAACACCATAGCTTTGTGAAGACGAGTTATTGTTTTCATCATCCTGTATTGTAAGAAAAATGGACAGATTTATAATTTGCATAGATTAGAAAAATCTCACCACCACCCAGGGTACCAGTTTCTATGCTGAGATAGTAACAGTAAAATTATAATACATAATTCAGTAAGCATACCAAACTACCAGAGAGTAAGAATATTTCTGTATCTTTAAAGAACATTTTATAAATCCAATATGGAAAAATTTTTTTAGCAGCAGCAGCAAATGAATGTAATGCTGCCTAAGGAAAATTCTGTTGATACATGAAATTAATTTTCAAAGGAAATACAATACTTTGAGGTCAAATTTTCTACTATAATCCTAAGCAAATAAATGGATTCAATTGGTATTCCCTTGCTCTTTGTTTTTCAATCACATTTTAGTTCAGCAACAATTACTAAGATTTCCTGTGAATTCATAACATATGGTGTTACATTATAATCTCAACTCTTTAGCATCATGGAGGCAAAGTATACAGAAATATTTATTTGCCATTTAATCAAGTCTCTCCACATATATCTTTTAAAGTAATTTTCTCTTTAACACAGAAAGGTACCACTCTTGATTGAATGTGCTGTGAAATCAATGACTCCCGCTTAAAACTTTCTGAAATAGATATTCAAGATAATTCAATTAACTCCTCAAACCCCCATTATCCATCCTTATAGAAATAAGAAAGTTTGGTATTTGTTCTTTGTTCTTTTTAAAAAAGGACGAGGGGCCTTAATTTTTAAATCTATCATTTTATATGTCATGGCTCACTGTAAGTCATTGATATCATAACACTAACCAGAGTAGTAATATCTATATATAAAAATCACTTATGATAAGTAGGAAAAGGGAAGAAATAACTTTCTGAAACAAAACACACACCCAAAATTCCTGGTCTCTGATAAACAGAAAAATAATTTGTGGAAAAATAGTTTAAAAGAATTCTATTTATATATTTCCACAATAAGGATTAGCATTTACACAGTTTAGAAAGTCCCCCAATCAGGGGTTTTAGAAATGAGGAAAATGGGAGAAAATAAGAACATCAGAAACAGGGAAAAGTCAAAGCAGTAACATTAGCTCAACAATTCTGAGGACACATTCAATACGTTTAGAAAGAAATCCTGAATCCAGAATACTACAAGAAAATGAGGCAACATGGACTATGCAAAGAAAAACTGTGGTTCATGCAAGAAAATAATCTCAACATAAAACATCTGTCAAACATGAGAAGAATTACGGAGCACTGAAGCTGTATTTGGACAGGAATAGTTCAGACACATAGAAAGCACATGGGGGCGGGGGGAACCAAGACATGCTCCTTTTAGAAAAGAGATTAGACCATTTTCTTCCTATTACAAAAACAAAAAAGATATAACAGGTCTGTAATTAAATCAATATCTACTATTATAACCAGTATAGTACACTTGAATTACAACATACATGTATTCACTTAACATCATTTTCCAACATACATCTTAACAAGTTCCTCTTCCTAATTTCTTTTTCACTGACAATTCTCATCTATCTTCAGAATCTTATCTTCAGATTCACCCAAGTGACAGAATCACCCTGCAACCAATCACTGATTCAGGCATTCAAAAATATAAAAAATTGGAGGGGAAAAAGGAAATCTGAAAAGCCACATCCAGGTGACCTTCACAGAATATTTATCAAGCTATAAAAGTACCAGATTGAATATTATGAGGATAAAAAAAACTTTAAATTTTGCATAATCACTCTTTCATTCAAATGCTCTAGGAGCAGATCCCCCCTGAGACCACATGACCATGTATGTTCTGAGTATGTATTTATTCTTTATTATGGCAACCTGCAAAAAAATCATCACAATCCTTTAGAGTAGGGCAAGATCTGGCCCAGGATTTCTCAACCTCAACACTACAAACATTCTGAGCCAAATACTTCTTTGTGGTGGCAGGGCGAGAGGGTGCTCTCTTATACTTGTAAGGTGTTCAGTACCCCGGCTCTACCCGTTAGATGCCAGCAGCATAACCTCCCCCAATTGTAGTAACTAAAAACATCCCCGAATACTTTCAAATGTTCCTTGATGGAGGCCAAAACTGTCCTCCACTAACAACCAGAAAGATAAAAAATATCAGATTCACAGAAGTTAAGCTAGAAAGAATTACGCTAAATAACTGGACTATGGAACCATTTTTCTAATGTCATTTTTAAGAGTGATGAACTATCTACTGCACTTCAAGAGTAAGAGTGAATAATTTACACTGCCTCCACTTGTAATAATAGCATACATCCTAATCCCCAGTGACTGTTACCCAGGATTCCTTATGACACATGTTTGAGTGGCACTTTTTATCATTATGTCAAGAAACAGAGGAAGCTGGATTTTTATCTAGCTGACATAGAGAATAATGCAAATGTATAAAGTGGATACCACAAATGACACAATTAACATTACTTTAATGTAGAAGGAGGCATTATATTAAGGCCCCAATATAAGATATAAAGCCCAGTACCTTGTTCAGTAAATATCTGAACAAATTAAAGAATATAAATGATAAGACTCTAATTAACATTTATAAAATTGCCTAAATAAAAAACCTTTCTGGCTCTTGTTGCCTACACTTGCAAAACCACTCCTAAAAAGCCTCAACTATAATTGTGCCAGATTCAGTTGACCTAACGGTGGCTTCAAGCGGGTGCCAGAAAGGTCCTGGTGGAGGGGGAAGAGTAAGTGTATTTTCCGTGGGGGAAGAGTAAGAACTGTTGTGGCCAGAAGGCTGACTAGAGCCAAATGCACTTTCCAAAATGGCTTCAACAATACCTTTCAACTAACTTGCTCAAGTTTTACATGATCTTGAACATGCTCTACATTCCCTTTCCTTGAATTTTGGAGGACTTGTGTGACTCACATGTGACTCAAAGAATGAGGTGGTAGTAGTGCCGCATGGTTTCTATGGGTAGGTCAGGAGATGCTCCCAGTTTCCACTTGCCTGCTATAAGACCTCTCCTTGAAGCCTTCAGTCACTGGGTAAGCAGTTCATTTCCCCTAAGGCTACCACTAGACCTTGAAAAGAGACTATAGGAGGAGATCCTGACACTTTATGAAGAGACAGCGGTGTTTCCACTGCACGCCCCCCTTTCAGTTCCATCACAACAAAGACCCCAAGCCAAAACTGCCTAGCTGATTCCCTCCTGAAGTCCTGATCCTGAGAGAAACAATAAACTGAAAAAAAGAATAAAGTAACTTCCGCTTTTCTAAGAGCCACTAAGTTTGAGATAATTTGTTATATAGCAACACCTACTATAAATTATTCAATAAGCTTTGGCTATTTGTTCATTGTTTTAAGTTTACTAAGCCCTCTTTTCTATATAAGGCTTTGTGATATTGTTTACCCTCTTTTACTTTTTCGACCTAGTTTTGACTTTTCAGCTCTAAGAACAACCTTATTAATATCAGGAAAGCATGTAATGCCATCACTCACAAATTTACATTTGCTTTTTAGCCATGGAAGATGCTGCCAATCATAAATACTCCATTTTGCAGATCACTCCAAAAAAACTTGAAACTAATTTTTATATACTTTGGACCTTTTTTCCATTAAGTATTTCTTTACCTAAACTAAAGTTGTTAAATTCGACACCTCTCACGTGTTTCAGTATTTAACACATTGGGTTAGGAACATAATGGACAACTGAATCCACAGAAAATCCCTATAAGAAACTCAGATCCTGATACACTATAACTGGCAGATACCTCACTTTTATTTTTTGAACAGTTGATGGAAGTTCTGGAATCAGCATCTTCTTTATACATTAATACTCAAATCCTGAACTCTCCAATCAAAGGTCCCACTGTAACGCCAATGTAGTTAAAAAAAATAAATATATTTATGGTACATTGCACTGTAATTCTGGTAAAGACAGTAGGAGGACTTTAAGTTTGTGGGGTTTCAATAAGAAAGAAAAGAAGAAAGAAAGGCTATATAACAACCATAAGAAAATGGAAAGCTTCCCATTTGCTAACTTTTGTTTTAAACTATGACATTCTCAACCTGAAAAATTAATTAAAAATGTAATTACTATATTATAAGCTGAATGGGCAGCTGAGATATTTCAGACCATTAATTTTCTATAAGCATTCTATGTTTTTTCACATAAAACTGCACAATCCACTCATAGCAAACATTTTACCCTCAATCCCCTAGAGAATCACCTCTAAGTTTTTAAGGGGGAGAGATGGGCTCAATTTCAGCTTATAATAACAATGACAACCTTGATGCTGGACATTTCCTCTAATATGGGATTTTGGAGGATCAACTGCCCAATAAGAATGAGATCCACAATTAGCATCCCCAAATATCCTCAATTTCTAAGAAATGTCCTAGCATCCCGATTGTGATTGTGATTAATCAGGTTAGTAATTCTAAAGGTAAAGCTCATGCTAGCAGACTTTTTTGTCTCTCCAGCAAGCTTCCACCACCTTACCAATACATAGGTGTATTTACTGCTATTCTTCTTACCACGGTTTCTGACCTGTCAACCTGAGTGCAAGATCGAGCAATAATGCAGGTACTGTATGTCTGACACCCTTCCAATAACGAAGCAATAAGTTGTTGGAATACAACTTAATATTGGGGCGCCTGACCACTTGGTTTAAAGGATTCATCTTGAAGGAATGATTTAGATAATATCCTGTAGGAAAAATAAGCGTCAGAGCATTTTGAATGTTATTTGTTATTCAGAAAATATACCTAAAGTCAGACCTAGAATTCAGCACATGACAATAAGTTATCATCCGAACTTCAGAATAAATTAGAGTAAGTGACAACACTACCTTTGCTTTTCTGACAAAGTCTTAATTTCAAGAGTCTTCTCATTCACAAAAGGCCATTAAGCCTTATCATAGGCATAAACAAATACAGAGTTAATGAATATGCATTTTAGTGTAAGCATGGGTTGTTTAACAGTCAGAGGAACAGATAAGACAGAGCTAGTCACCATTACCTTGGGCTTCTTCCAGTCATCCTGAGGTAGATATCATACAGGAATGCTGGGGCCTTATGGCTTACAGCAATCCAGTAATGATATAAAAGGTGATTGGAGGTTAGATTTACATTGGGCCGTCTGAAGGCCTGTTCGAGAGGATTCCTCTTGAAAGTGGAAATTACATGGTATTCTGAGGAAGAAAAGTTGTGTAACAGCTTTGATAATAACCATGTAATGAAGTTTTGAAAAAAAAAAATCATGTTTTTAACAAAGCAAAATATTTTACCAAAGATGTCAGAGTTCGCTCAATTAAAAAACAAACTTTTCTACTCTCGATAGTAGCTAAGAGAATATGGGTATTAGACGCTGAACTCAAGTGGTTTTAGAACTGTCACAATGAATTTTAATTAGATAAATGAATTTTTGCTACAATTCACTCTTAAAAATCCTTTTAATGTTTTATTGATGTCATTTTACAATGTCACTTTCTATAATTCACCTCTCACGATAGCTTCTTTCTTTCTGTTCCTCTTTCCAGATTCTTATTACTGTATACTTACTTAAAAAAGAAAAGGAAAATCATCATCCTTTGCTTATAAATAATTAAGCTGCTCAATGCTCAAATTAACATACATCAACAAGCTTAAAACAACCCAAAATTAACTTCTGCTGTAATTTATTTAGATAATACAATATCAACAAAATCAAACCTATTATCTATTTTAATACTTCAGTGAAAACGTATATTGAGAAATTCACTTAAAAATAATCTCAACTTGATTTTTACTAAACTTTACAACACAATGGGAGATTACAAAAACCTAACTAATTTCAGTGTTTTAAAATCCTTAGAAAATACTATTTAATTATCAAAAAATTAAAATCACCCTAGATTGGATGGTTTTCTTAAAAGGGCCAATCTTTAAACTGAAATAAAAATGGCACAGAAAAACCCCAGGACAAATGACATAAAGATTTACTTTAAAATCAAAACTGTTCTGTAAGGGCAATAAAAATTGTTCAATGAGAGGTACAATAAGACCTATTACTAAATCAATGGCATCAATAGCTCTTACTTTAAAATTTGAAAACATAAACAACTTAAAAATTATTCAATTTCAGTAGGCTTTAAGTTCTATTACGCCTACTTTAGAATAGGCAATATAGCACACACACCTATTCCTGCGAATTTGTGAATTTCAATAAATTAGTAAATGTAATAGAGAATACTCTGGCAAACATATCCTACTTGCTGACTCCTTAATTTAATACTCTTGGGGTAGTTGGCTACGTAGGTAGCTAGAAGCTAGCTGGCTCCTGTGATATAACAACTCTTACAGCTGGAAGTGATACTGCCTATGGATAGACAACATCAGGACTGAAAGCACCCACGAGGGACGGAAAAAACCACTGTTTCCTTGCCACAGGCATTTGTCTGTGAGGGATGCTGCAGATGGCAGCAAGAAAACAGTAACAGTCAGAAAAGGGTGGGCTAAGGAGGGAATATACTGTAGGATATTTTTTAATTTACGGAATACTGCTAAGGACCACAAGGCAGTATAGGTATAGATATTCTAACATGGCAATTAAAATAAGAATAAATTGGTAACTCAGTGGCTTTTTAATGCTTTGTGGGTATATTCTAACAAAAACTCAGCGAATATTTTAAATAAAGATTTACTCTAACATTCAAAAACACAGGTAAAATCATACCAACTTCACCCCAGTGGAAAGGATTAGTGCTGCCTGTTGTGCAATTATACACCATGATGTTTCTTGGTCTGCAAGACAAAGATCAAAGCAATGAAACATAAAAAGAGGCCAAACTTATCCAATCTGAATCTTATACAATATTCAAGTAGGAAGAAATAAGGATAATGGGTACCTTTTCTACATTGATTATTTCAAAAACCATCCTTAAACAATTAATCTTTGTGTCTGAAGGACTATTTACAACTACCCTTCCCCCCACCAAAAAAATTATTATTAAAAAATTCAGTATTTTTCTCTCCTCATATTTTTCTTCCTTATAATAGCAGCAGTATCTGTTTCTAAATGTAAGGAAAACAACAATGACAAGCAACCTCAGCTCTTCCTGTCTCCTTCTCATTCCCAGAGGTTTTAGTTTAAAACTTACAGACTGAGTTCCCTTTTACCAGAAACAATATACTCATATAATCATACCCTTCCTTTTTTAGGATATAAAATTCTGATTTAAAAAATAAGGGCAGTTTATGGACTAGAGAAAAAAATGTTGTTGAAAAGCTTAAAATTTAAGAGTTACCTGTAAATACTACTACTCCCTTTTAAAAAGAGACCTGAGTTACTTAAAGTTGCTCCAGTGGGGCAACTGGGTGGCTCAGTCAGTTACGTGTCTACCTTCAGCTCAGGTCATGATCCCAGAGTTCTGGGATCAAGCCCCACATCAGGCTCCCTGCTCAATGGGGGGGGGTCTGCTCCCCACCCCCGCCCTTCCTCCCTGCTTGTGGGCTCTCTGTCTCTCAAACAAACAAAGAAACAAATAAATAGATAAATCTTTAAAGTTGCTCTAGTATGCCATGTTTGATATATGTAAGCCATTCTCTGAGAATTTCAGGTTTTTATATGATTACACCAAGTTTAAGTTTGGATTAAAAAAGCACTGAGGGGTAGCAGGGTTTTGGGTTTTTCTCATTCTTAATCCCAAATGAACTTGTCTATCCTATAGATAGTATATGGAAATTAATGTTATTTCTTAATGACAACTGATGGGACTACTTGCTATATTACCTATGATTAAGTCAATTCCTGCAACTGGAAGTGATAATACCTGTACCTATTGATATGGAAATTATCAGTACTGAGGGATTAATAACATTAGCCATTAACTCTGTTTTCCCTTCATAGTTACTGTGTATTTAACAAGCGACATTGTCACCTCATATACCTATTAACTCCGGAATACCAGGCTGCCGCAAGACTCGTGTTGACAACTACATCTACAGGAACAAGATCCGCAAGGGCATTGTTGGAGGCACGCATTGTTCGAAGAATTCCTTTCCCTGCCTTTGTTGAAATTAAAAACAACATCTTAAGATTTATAAGCCAGAGAGCACACACACACACACACACACACACACAACAGAAAAATATGCAGAATGTTAAGTAAGTCATAAGTTTTACTTACCGCAATAAAGAGACCACTTGGTCCATTAAAGTTATCAATCCATCCCTAATACAAAAATTAAAAATAGGGGGAGCTTAGAAATACTATAAACTAGAGATTTATTATTTGAAATCTACAACCCCATATATATATACCTAGTTGTCTTCTAAAAACTAAAAAAGACAGCATTCAGATCAGAGTATTTCTCTCCTTATATAACAGAAACAGTGTTCTGATATTGCAAATGGTGAAATTAAGTCATTTTCAAAGGGTTACCTACTCTTCCATTAACTCAATACAAAGAGAATTCAATAAAAAGGAGTTTATATCTGTCAAATATTTTAGCTAAATTACACCTACTCAACTTTGATTTTGTTCTATTTACTGAAGCAGCATCCTAAGATTAGGTGGAAATGGGAAATCCTCCTCAAAATTACTGAATAAAACAGAGGAAAAGACAACACTGTCAAAACAACAACAGAGATGCTCTCACTTACTATCATTACAGAGACCTAGGTGTTTTGCAAATCAATTCATCTCTTAGTTTGTATCTATTTTCTCTTATTCCAGGGATTCACAAATACCATTAATAGCCTGCTTTTCTACAGCAAATTATCATAGAAATCTCTTATGCTTTTCTTAGCTTGTGATCTTTACAGGGAAGGCTTGGAAGGCTTGCCTCTTTTTGGTACCCAAAAACAAATAAAATAAAATCAGTTCCTGAATACTCTTATCTCTATTTCTTTCATCTCCACAAGGGAAACTAATGGTGAAAAAAAAAAAAAAAAAAAAAAGTAAATAATTTTAAAATCCAACAAATGCTGATGTGTCAGAGTCCAATATCTTGCCAGTTACAGAGAAAACGTAAAATGCAAGGTCTACTTTGACTCCAGACAACATCACAGCCTTTCATTTAATTTTCAATTAAGATTTTTTAAATGTTTGCATTTCTATATACACAACATCACATTACAAAAGTACCAATAAGTGTCTCTTTCTATGAATGAGAACAATTTTGCCATAGTAAGCCAGGTACAGTAAATAACACCTGCTCAAACAACTGCCACCTCTTTTTATACAAAGATAAGACTTAAAATTCTCAATTCCATTATTCACAAAGATTTCTCACAACTTACTGGAAAAGGTTCTTTCCAACTGGCACCAACAATCGATGGCCTTACAATCGCCACATTTAGCTTTGCTCCTTCTTGCTGTACAACATATTCTGCCAATGCTTTTGTGTATATGTATGTATTAGGTCTGTCTCCTATCAACTTTGGTGTGATATCATTTACTAGGCCATCATCCATCCACCTGGTTAGCAAAGAAATTGCATGCAAAAATATTTTCAGATGTTTTACTATAAAATCAAAACCACTTAACTTTGCATATTCAACATATCTGTTGCTGACTCAAATGATTTGACAACTTTTACTAAAAAAAAAAAGGAAGTGAATCTTACTTTCATTAAACATCAACTACAAGTCCACAGCTCTTATATGTAATTTTTATATACCGAAAGCTCTGAAAGCCAACAGAGTTCTTTCATAAATAATACAGTGATGGTAATAACTGATCTGAACTGATTTATGGCCTTTTAAAAAGTACCACTTAGGGTAAATATTCGTACACCTCATATGCGTTTGATCAGGGGTGCTACCCCGGATCTAGCTGAAGTTACTTCATATTACAGAGTACATAGATTACATTTCCTAACTGATGTCCAGAGAAATTCCAATATATATCTGGCCGCAAAGGTTTCAGATTAGGAATTACAGATCTGTATATAACCACCAAAACAGCACCATATGTTAATTACTTGCAATGAACATAGATTTATAATTAATATAAAAGGTCTAAGGATCTAAGTAGTTCATGTAAAAGCCCTTAAAACTGTTACGTTCTCACCAGCAAGACTAACAAATACTAAGGTAAATGATAAAATGCACTGAACCATGCTATAAAAATTCAATTAGCAACCTACTATGAAGTCACAAAATTCCTCCAATTCTCTTAGTGTCTCTGAAGAAAAGGTCTACTCTGATCATCTGTAAAAGGAGGGTGATACACCAGGTGATATCCATGGTCTTTCCAATTCTACATTTCCAATTCCACTATGTTATGTGCCCGTTTTCTGATACTCTTCTTGTCTATAATGTTATATATAGAGTTGTACACTCAGTATAATGTCACACTCTAAAACTACCCATACTAACTGACAAGGAAGCATAAAACAGATTATCAAGATAAGTTTTCTTCTGCGTGTAGAAGTACTTTTTGTGTGTGGAAGAAAAAGAATCTAGTGAAACTGAAGGCAGGTTGCTACTCAACTTGGGAAAAATTCCACAGTGGAGATAAGTCTTAAAAAATGGAACAGTTGCTGCACTAGAACAACAGCATAAAGTATGAACTGGCTAAACCAAGGAGACGTTAGCCAGGAAGCCTCATCACTAGGAGTGAGTTTACAGAGCCAATCTATGAGCTGCCCTAAAATGATCCGTTAGCTAGATTTCTTTGTGCGCAAAGAAAAGAGATACAGAATTACAAGTGCCTTCTCAGCAACTTAGATGTTTAGATATACCAAGCACTAAAAAGAGAAAAAGTAAAAAGATTCATTAGCTTCTACATTCAACTTTTCCCTGAGATAGTAAACACTTCTGACTACTAACCTGCAGGGACAAGGAGGTAAGTATTTGGGACCATCTAAGAAATGGAGTCAGAAAACAGAAACAGGGAATTATAAGAATGTCTTGGTAAACTCCTATTCTTATTTATTTTCTTATAACCTGTCTGCTTCCTCACACTGATCAGTAGGAAAGCCTTAAAGAAAAAGACTTATATGTGCTTACTTTAGGAAAAAACTTGGGAAAAAACAATGAACACTCTCTAGCATCCTTAGGAAAAAAATAATTTGAGAAAGCAGGGGACAGTAGACAGAGCTAAAAGTGGATAGGATCTCTAAGAAGAAAGGAAACCTAAGGGAAACAGAGAAGAACAAAGGAGGACAAAGTCCACAGGGCTGTTACTGGAGTTGATTAATGAATATGTTCAGATATGATGGACCAAGAATTTTCCATAACTAGTCCACTAAAGAAGAAAAGACCCTTTGTTTTTGCTCTGATCCTATTTGTTCGGTTCACTTGATGAGAAAGTGCAGCCTGAAGAAAATGAAATCTTGACCCTGCTGACTTCACTTATGCCCTATCTATCAAATATTCACAAGTATTTCTCAAATAATTGCTGATATGATCCGAGTCCTCAGAAAGATAATAAACAATAACACTAGGAATGTCATTTAAAGGAATGGGACTGGATCATCTAATAATTTAAGGTCTCTATACAGATACTCTCCACTTAGGGGAAAAAAGGATAATTTTTTAATCAATTAGAACCTTGCCATTGAACAGCCAAGTCATTAGTCTCCATGGGTATCAAGCACTTCTTATAGTTGCTAGATTAACTCCCTGGAAAACAGAGGCCCTAATATCATAGATGGGTTGTTCAGAGACCTTCCTCCAACCCTCACACCTGGTCAAATGTGAAAGATCCACCCTGACTTCAGCAACAGTCATTCAGATATAAATCTGCACAGTAAGAACATAGTAGATATGTAATAATTGGTTGACTAAGGAAGAGATAAATGTATAGATACGTGTAGGTGTAGAGAAAGAGAAAGAAACTGAAATAGACCAAGAAATACACACAAATAGATAAACGTGGGTCCAAAGCTTTGGGATCAAATCAAATATGTATCAATTTAAAACAAACATACTCTAAAGAATCAATCAGCTTCTTGGGATCCACAGGAGGTGGGTAGACTACTTCATCAATATGCTTTCGATTGCAGTAGGCATATGCTGTTGATACATGCATGAATACTTCCAGATTCTTCATTTGTTGTGCAAGGAGAATAAGTTGGCGTGTAGCAATCACATTTAACTGAACAGCATCTCTATAAAAGAAAAAGTGACAATGAAAAATTAGGAAGCTTTCCCAGTGAAAAATTAGAAAGTCATTTATTTCACCTGCTAAAATATTTTTATTTCCAGTAGACAGAGATTTTTGTTTCTTTACAACTGATCCTTAGGTCTGGTCTTGTATCTCATTTCAATATAAAGTACATCCATTCTATCAGTTGAGTTTAAAAAGAAAGATATTCTGATTTTATAAAAGAAGCCTCACACTAGGATTTAAAAAAAAAAAATTAAAATTTTTAAATTACCCAGAAATAAACACAAAAGTAACTTCAGTCTTTGGCTTTTATACATACATTTTGAAGTCATGTTACACTTCTCTTGCACCTTGATTTTTAAAAATACACTGTTTCGTGATATGGAATTACAAATAAGTAATCAGATTGGACAAGTAATTTTAAAATGCTAAGGCAGAGTCACCAATAAGGGTAAAACAGTCAAAGAAAACTCAGAAACATAAAGTCATATTAACATATAATCAAGTAAGAATATGTTTATTTCCCTGTGTAGCAATTAATCCAAATACTTTTTAAAGACTAGCTTACAATTTCAAAGGTGTATTATAATAAAATGGGTATATTTTGTCACAAGAGGCACATGCAAGACACAAAAATGATCTATATAGTATTCTCTCATTGAAATTTATCCAAAGTAAATAATTTCACAAATGCAAAAATATATATGCAGAAAAATAATGAAGTCTCATCTAGTAATAGCAAAAGCCTAGAGAACATAAATGTTTACTATGAATGAAATGAATAAACTTTAATAAAGCAGGTATTTTATCACAATGAAAGAATAGAGTCATTTAAAATAATTATATGGTAAGTATGAAAACATGGGAAATCTGCATGAATATTTTTAAAATACATACATTGTAAAGTAAAGCAGGATTAAGAACAAGACTCTGGAATAAGACCTGGGTTCAAATTCTGACTTGGGCTACTCATGAGCTAGCACTCAGGGACCTTATAAAGTTAGTCAAGTACTCAGGCCTCAATTTCCTCACCTGTAAATGGGAACAGTCTACCTACTAGGATTTGTATAAAATTAAATGAAATAAATAGCTTGCAAATATTTAGCATTATTCATTCCTAAACAGGCACTAAAACAGGCATTCAGTAAATATAACTAACAGTAATGAGCTGGTGAGTAGTTTTTACTTGTTATTTGAATGAAAAAAAAGTTGATATACTCAACCCCAGTAATACTGTGATAAAACTGGCCAAGTAATATATTGTTGGTGACCACATTGATATAACTGATTCAAAAGAGATTAACACAAAGTACCGGGAAGTACAGAAATGATATAATTACTAATCTACTTAACCTACTGAAATTAACTCAAAGGAAAAACTTTTTCTAACTGTAATTTTTCAAAGAAAGAAATGAAAATTCCCTAAATTTGCTATACCTAGTGAACATCATACACATATTATGATATATCAACATCACATCACAAAAATTTTAACTATGAAAAAAATTAGAAATGTGGAAATTGTTTCCCTAAGTAAAATCAGAAGTTCTTTTTTTACATTTTACGTAAAACAATGTATGTTCAAAGACAGATCACAAGGGAATGTTTTTAAAAATTACAATAGTTTTTAAGTACTTCCCCAAGTTCTTACATTTTCAGTATTTAAGAAGAAAAAAAATCCAATTATTCTTTTAAAAGGCCAGGATATGTCACTGATAGAATCTGGTCCACTTGACTATAAAGCAGTCCTTTGATATCTATTCACATTTGGAAAACAATAGGGATGGGGAGGGTACTGTTTTGAGAAGAACTATACAGAAAATATTCTGTTACAGGTTCCTGAGGACAGGACAACAAGTTCTGGGTCACCAAGAACAAGAAATAATTCGAGAGAGAAAAAGTCCCGAGCATTACTTTTTCCTTTAATTTAATAGTATCCGAGAGTTCATGAAAACATACTAGAAGGAATTTTTTTTTAATGAAGTAATTGGTTTGAGGTTTTACGATCATGAATGTATCTTTTTTCTTCCTTATCTCAACTGAGGGGGGAAAATCTGCTCAAATGGAAATTCAGCAAAAAAGACATTTCACAGAGAGGATACAGTCCACTAGACTGTAAGGCAATATGCTATTTTCTTTTGCATTTGTAAGACAATGAAGCAAGGGAGAGTAATGTTTTGGGAGCAGTACACAAAGGATATTCTGTTACAGGTTTCTGAGGACGGTGACAGAATTTCTGGGTCACTGAAAATAAGGAATAATTTCAGAGAGAGCATTCCTGTACCTTGTCTGCTACCCCTGTACCTGAGAGCACAAACCTGAAAGCACGTTATATACATACATAAGTAACTCTCAGTATCTCTGCAAGGCTAATAATCTCACTCTGTTTTACCACCATTCAATTTCTACTCCACCGAACTTCAGGCTGAGACCCTGACATATTAGATCAGAAAGCCAAAAAATAGTAATAATATTCCCATCGTTTGATTATATGGAGCCATAAATCATCTCAAATAACATTAGCTTTTGGAGGAGAGGGCAAAATGAACACATCTTTGTTAATTATGGTCTGTCATTAATGTAGACATAGAAGCCACTTCAGGGCGCCTGGGTGGCTCAGTTGGTTGGGCGACTGCCTTTAGCTCAGGTCATGATCCCAGAGTCCTGGGATCGAGTCCCACATCAGGCTCTCTGCTCCACGGGGAGTCTGCTTCTCCCTCTGACCTTCTCCTCTCTCTCACTGTCTCTCTCTCAAATAAATAAATAAAATCTTTTAAAAAAGTAAGAACTCTATTTGAACTGCTAATAAATCTTCCTGTTCATCTGCCTTGTGCAGATACCCTGGATGGTTCAAAATCTGTATTGATAATACTTCCAAGACCTTAAACCAGAGATCTCAGCTTGGCATGACAAACACCTGAGAGCTTATTAAAAATGTAGATTGCTGGACCTCATCCTCAGACACTTTGTAATATCTGAATTGAAGCCTGGAAAACTATATATATTACATATATATTTTTATATAGTTTTATATATTTAATTATATATATATGAACATACATATTTATATTTAAGATTTTATTTTTTTTATGTAACCTCTATCCTCAGTATGGGGCTCAAACTCATGACCCCAAGATCAAGAATCACATGCTCTACTGATTGAGCCAGCCAGGTGCCTCTGGAAAACCATATTTTAAATAAGTTCCCCAAATCATTTTGATATCTCTTTCCCCTTCCCCACTTCTGAGAAAATACTTCCTAGATGAGATCTCATCAGTATTGCTGATTTTTTTTTTAATTCAATGAAGACATAGATACAGACGTCTAGGGACCAATTAATCAATCTTACGGTAGGGGACCCAGGCATCTATAATTTAAAATCATACTCAGGAGTCTCATTACAGATGAAGATTCCTGGGTATTATCCCAAACCAGAGATTCTGAATTTTGCAAACAAAGTCTAAAATTCTGCATTTTTAACACATTTTCCAGAAATTCCTAAGATTCATATGATGCATTCTGAAGTGGGACAGTCGGTGCCCTTTAGACTTAATAACTTCTTATTCCTTTCTCATCATCCATCTTTACTTCCACGCCTTTCAAAACACCTACTCCCATATACATATGTTCATATTCACATATTCTCACATTTAAATTGCTGCATCTCTGAAATCTCGTACTAAGAATTTCCCCCAGACCACACCATCTGCCCTTCCATTTCTCCCTGTAAGCTTGTTTTCTGTCCTCATCATGGTCTCTAGTTTCTTGACACTCCTTTTTATTCTCAACTCCACTGTCGTACCTTTACTTTCTTCATTACCTTAGAAACACCAGACCCCAGGATCAACTAAGAAGTTCCCTTCCTTATTCTTAATATCACTCTCCTCTCATCTTTTGTCAGTATTTCTTTACAATTCCTATTCTACCCACTTTTTCCCACCTCAAGATTTATAAACCATCATATCTGAAAATCAATGAGCTCTACCACCTCTCAATTGTCACAGAAATTAATGTATGCTCTTCAGTGACTCCTTACTTTCTCTCCTACTTTACAATTATTTAAGCAAATCTATCTCCCTTTTTAGGCTATAAGGACTTTGCGAATAGAATCTGTGTACAATTTTTCTTGGCTCCTTTCAAAATATTGGGTATAATGTTGGAAGTAAAATCTGGATTACTTTTTGCCTTGGCAATAAAGTCTTTGTGCCATTTTTTATTTGTGGCAGTTAAAGTTAAAAATGACTACAAAGAGTGTTTTTTTAAACAGTTATTATACGCCAACCTACACTATTTTAAAATGTCTGGCTCAAATCTAATGTTGCAATATCACCACTTATACATTAATATACATTAAAACTGCTTCACAGAAAACAATAATTTCAATGTAATGACTAAGGTTAGGTCAGTAAATACAGATGCCTTAACAAGGCAATAAATTTTATTATTCATCTACATATCCTCCTTGCACTATGAGATCGCTAGTAAAAGATGAAAGAATAATGAAAAGATTTCCCTTTCCTCAATGGTAGACTTGCTTACGCCAAGGGGAAAAAAGAGAAAAGATTCCCTGAAAGGACTGTACTTTGGTCTTCTCTGTAAAGGTTCCTTTGAGAAGTTTCACCCTAAAGATCTGTTTGCAAATCAACTTCCCCTTTAAAAACACCGAACTTCCCCCTTTAAGCTAATGGGGACTATTCCACAATTATCCGGTAAATATATACCTTTTTTTCTTGAAAACAGTTTCATAAGGCTGTGTGAATTTTCTTTTGGTTATGAAAAACAATGAAAGCTAGAACTATGGAGGGAAATATGTTAGATTACGATTTAATACTAAAAACCCACCTGTTATCATACTGTCCAAGGACAGTAAGTGGCAAGTATCAAAAATGTATATAAGTACACATATATGTACACATACCTTTTATGAAAGTGAAATATTACTATAGCTCTACTGAGATTCTTTTGTCACTTTTGAATCATGAATACATAATGGCTGTATTAAAACAACTAGAAAGTAAATAAATCATTATCACCAGATAATAAATGATAAACTCAAAGTTAGAGCTAAGGTATGTAATTCCAAAACTCATGTCCTATCCAGGACACAGACTGTCTCAACTTCCTCAAGTATAAAATGGACTTGTCCACAATATTACAGTGGTAACCTTAGCACAGCATAAAATAATGAATGAAAAAATTTACCCTGAAAACTATAAAGTACTATTAAAGAAATGTAAGTGACTATCACAGTGCCATCACCTGGAATACAGGCAAAACTTATTGTAATGCTTTGGTGCTGAACTGTCACATTATATAATGTCAATTAAGATTTATACTTCTACATTAAAGACTTTACAGGAAATAATCTAAAAATTCTATCTTTTTTTAAAGATTTTATTTATTTATTTGACAGGCAGAGATCACAAGTAGGCAGAGAGGCACGCAGACAGAGAGAGAGAAGAAGAAGCAGGCTCCCTGCGGAGCAGACAGCCCAATTCGGGGCTTGATCTCAGGACCCTGGGATCATGACCTGAGCCGAAGGCAGAGGCTTTAACCCACTGAGCCACCCAGGCGCCCCTAAAAACTCTTTATAAACCAAATTTAATTTAAAAACATTTTAAGAAGGGCTTCAAGTAATTTTAAATCCTAAAAAAGTCTGCCCCATTTTAACTGGCATAGTCTATACAATTAGATAAACATTAAAAAACAGTATTTTTGAACATGTCATCAAAAAGAATCCTCTAAATTAAGAACCATTATTTGAAATGCAGATCTGTGAGCTTTTTTAAAAACAGTAAACATGTAAAATGTTATTTTTTCTTAAAACAGGCATCCTGACAGAAGTCCAAATTATTTTCCTTTTTTTAAAATTATTTTTCTAATTAAATTTCTGTCCACTGTTGCCTATCCCTAATAATGCTACCAAGTTAAAAAAAAAAAAAAAAAGAAGAAGAAGAAGAAGGTATGACTTAAATTTATAAGCCATTTTACCTTACTCTGCAAAACCTGAGTTCTTTTTTTCTAATTTTCAGATGGATATGTGCAGAATAAAAAAATAAAGCCACTGAGATATAGGCTTCTGAAAGAAAGAGGAAACAAACACTATTTAGCTGTTAAGACCGACATACCTACCGAAGGAAAATTTCTTTCTCCTACTCCATACTTCCCTGACTTACAGTTAAATTCAAGGCAACTTCTTCTAATATACAGACTAGTTGCCCAATGTTTCTAAACTGATAACAAGAAGAAAATTCTCTTAACACTCTTTAGGACACTGAAAGCCACAATTAACATAGGGCAAACAGTTTTATATCACTTTCAGAATGATTTCACTAAAAAGAATTCAAAATTTTAAATGATGCTGAAGCTCAAATGTCATATAAATACCTTTACTTACCTTAAATTTTCATTAAACCTTACTGTAGCTGCACAGTGGAATATAATATTGATAGAATCTATGATGATCTCTTTATCTTCTTCACTAAGAGCCAGTTTTGGTTGGGTGAGTTCACTGTTGATCGCTATGACTTTCTCTCTAAAATCTGGATTTTCATCTCTCAATCTGTCAAAGAGCTATCCAAGGGGATAAAATGTTAGGGCAGTATTTTTCAACTTTCTAAAACCCACCAGCACCCCACCAAGGATTGCTATTCTGAAAACTTCCAACTATGGTAATCCTAAAACTGCTATTCCTAACTGCTACCATGGTGTACAGAAAATACCCAATGAAACCCACATTATTATCCCCATTTTACAGATGAAGAATCTGAGACACAGAGAGGTTAAGTAACTTACCAAGGACACAGAACTGGTAGTTTGCAATTAAATTTGAACTGCCCATGCCTTTGCTGACTAGATTATATTGTACTGTCCCTCAGAATAGACTTAAGCAGTATAGACATCAGGACAATGTTTAAAATGATCATTCAGATTTCTAAAATCCAGATCTTAATTTATCACTTCATTTTATTTTGGTTTTATTCTGTTACAGTAGATTACAGTAAAATACCATGATTCATGATCTATATTAAATCTGTAAAACCTACAACATTTTTAGAGGGGGAAAAAAGTAAATATGTTGAAGAAAACAAAAGTTGGTAATCAAATATGCAGATTAGAATCTGGACAAACTTGAGAAATATCATATATACAATATTCCTTAAGTATACTAGAAGAAATAAATCAACTGAAGAATCAGTTAGATCCTAAGGTGATTAAAAAAAAGGGTAAAGGCACATTCGACTGTGAGTCAAATTTAATTTTTCATCTCGGATTTTATAAAGAAATACAGATGCTACCTCCAGATCACTGCTCTATTACACTTTGAGTCTCTACTTCATTTAAAGTCCATACTTGTAGTTTAAGCAGAGATTCTTAATCTGGGAAGAAAATCAATACAGCATATATAATGCTCATTTTCACTCCCTAAATGGATATAACTGTTCCCTTCCCCTACTGTTATCTAGTGATTTCAAGATTTATGTGTTCTTATATTAGTTATCAAGCATCTACAAAGCATTTCAGATGAGCCAGGCACCTCTTAGACACTGAGAAAACAAACCAACAATCTCTCCCGCAGGCTATTTCGAATCTGATAGGAAAAGCCAGACAAGTAAACACAATTAAAATACTATGTTAAAGGTAATAAAATAGGGGTAATATTACAGTGCTATGAGACTGTACAGAAGAAAAACTAACCCAGCTGGGGAAGGACCAGGAATTATAAAATACAACGACAGTGTTCCAGGCAGAGAAAGCAGCATGTATAACTACCTAGAAGTGACAGAGAATTAACATTTGGGGAGTTAAAATAATTCAATAAGACTTAGCCAGTGACTAAATATGAGGGATAAGGAAATGTGAACTCCACAAGGACAGGGATCACATCTATTTTGTTCAGCACTAAGGTCCCAATTAGCTGAGTGCCTGGCAAGATGTAAACATGATAAACTTTTGTTAAGTGAATAAACTAATTAAGTGGAAGACCTGGGAAGAGAACAAAGTACAGTTACAGAGACACAAGTTCAGTTTTTGAATGCTGGGTGTAAAGGGCCTGTGGGACACCCAGAACACAGGTCTAGTAGAAGTAACTGGGTCTGCAGGTCTGGAGTTCAGGAAGAGAAGAGCCAGACTACACATAGATTTTACTAATCACATACAGGGAGCCCTGGGAAAAGAAGATCACCCAGAGTGCAGCAGTGATGAGCACCCTTGGTCCAGACTAGATAAAGCTTTTCCCAAATCTATTAAAATACAACCATCTGTCTCCTGTAAAATAAAGGGTGCTGAGTAATCACCTAACTGGATCTAGTAAGAAGAGATCAAGGCCTACGATAGAACTCTGAAGAATATCAATGTTTAAGGGGCAGGCTGAAAAAAAAAGCAACCTGAGGAATGACCAGAAAAGTACTTTTAATACCTTGAATTTACACTTTTCATTCTCCCAACTGCCAATGACTTGTTCTGCCAATTCTTGTTCATATCAGATATCTCAAACCACCGAGATAGGCAGGCTCACGCTGCTTCGTAAGTTACATCTCAGACCTGATACCCTTCCCTTCTCTAGCCTCCATCTCTTTATTCAACACTATCTCTTCCAGTGCGTTTAATCCATGGGCACCCCAACCAGTTCCTACTTTATTATGTTCACTAATGGCCTCTTTAATATACTTTGTTCCCCTTCCAGAATTTATTCCGTGGTCAATTATTTTAGTTCAACCTACCACCATATTAATGGAGTTTCTTTTCTCAGAGACATTCATCAGTGGTTCTCACCTTGGGGAAATGTTTCCCCCAAGGGAACATCTGGTGATGTCTGGAGACATTTTTGGTTGTCACAACTGGGAGGCTGGGCCAGGAGGGAGGAGCTTCTGACATCCAAACTCCATATAATTTATTATTAGGTAAATTACTAAAGTTCAATAAAATTTCAGGCTTTAAGTATAAGGTATTCTTTTCCTCTAAAAATCAGACTTACAGTGGAGGAAAGTTTTTAGATCCACTGCCCCGGAGACCCCTAGGAGATGGCCAAACCTCTGACATTTTACTTAGGCTCTCAATTCCAGCCAAGACTTTAACATCAGTAATTGCTCCTATCAAGTCTTTCTTGACACTTCTATACTCCCTCTTGCTTCCTTTTCCCTCTTGCCCATTAAGGCAATGATTCTATCTTATTTATCCCTGAATTCAACCCCCTACAACAAATCAAATGCCCAACACTGAGTATGTACAGTAAATGTTTTCTGAAATATAAGTAATGAGTAACAATAAATAACCTCTTACTAGGGGAGGGAGTTGTTAGGAGGGGGGATTAAAACATACTAATTACAAGTGATTAAAAGATACTAGATACTACCTACTAACTAAAAAATTACATAGTACTATACTAAACTTACTGCCAATGAATGTTAGATAAATTCATTCATTCAGAGAGAATTCAAAGATTATGATTGTGAGATAATTTTACACCAGCTCATTTCCATTTTTTCTTAACAATATATTTTACTAAAGTTTCAAAATGTATGACCTATTCTTATATCCTAAATGACCCCTCTGTCATCATGTTCTTATTTCTCAAATAGGAATATATGACTTTGCTACTTCTTAACATGGTTGTGGGGAGCAGTCAGTGCTTACAAATTTTTAAGTGTTATAAAAGGGCAGTGTTTAACAGCATAGTAGGTACTAGTTAGAAACCACCTCTTAATTATTATTCTCAATACTACCTAAAATATCTAATAATTACAAGTAATAGGTTTCAAATATTCTAAAAACACATTAAATATCTAACATACAGGTATTTTACTTGTCATACAATTTTGCCCATCACAGAAGAAAGCTATTTTTCTCCTACTGATCATAAGTCATATCCAGTATCCTGACATCCTGTAGGATTTTTTTTTCAATAATTTTTTTCAGAACACTGAAGAAATAAACTGAGCTGTTGATGATTACAAGAATTATACATACAAACACATTCTTTTCTTTCCTCCAAATGATCATTTTCCCCCACTTACCTTGCCACTAATAACTTCTTCTACTCGTTCTTGGGGTGTCTGTCCAGCTTTCTGCCTCACCAAAACATATACTGAATTCACCTTAGGACAAGACCTCAGCAACTTTTCCAGAAGTACCTTCCCTAGGAAACCAGTAGCTCCAGTGAGGAGGACATTCTTGCCTTCATAGTATTCTGGGATTGAAACCATTCTGATCCTAAGGAAAACACAGCAAATAAACATTAGTTCAAAGATTTATATTAATTCTTATGTACTAAAAATCTCTTGGTATCAAAATATTTTATTTTTTAAAGATTTATTTATTTATTTATTTGACAGACATCACAAGTAGGCAGAGAGGCAGGCAGAGAGAGAGGAGGAAGCAGGCTTCCTGCCGAGCAGAGAGCCCGACGAGGAGTTCGATCCCAGGACCCTGGGATCACAACCTAAGCCGAAGGCAGAGGCCTTAACCCACTGAGCCACCCAGGCGCCCCTCGAAATATTTTAAAGGACAGGCAAAAATTAAAGTCAAATGTTAACAAAAGGGAACTTTAACCTTTGGTTCACGGGAGTAAGATGGCAGGAATAATGAATAGCAAAATTGGCTTCTGATCCCTGTTTTCCCCCTGGATCACCCCAGACAAATCACTCACCTTCTCTGGGCTTGGGCTTCTTTAGTACAGTTTGTACTAAATGACCTCTAAAAATTCCTTCCAGCAATAAGAACTCAAATCTTCATTTAAACCTCTGCTAAACCCTACACACAAATGAATCCTATTTCTCTGTCTCCAAAAGGATTTATAACACCAAATAGAGGTCAGCAGCAAGACTCAATAGCCTAGCTTGTGTTGGTGAAGTATCATATTCACCTATCATCACCAGTTGGAATAAGAAGAGGTAACACCAAGTCCTTTCTCTTCCATGTCTGTAGTGACAATATATCCAAAAGGTGCTTAAGTCTCCCTTTTTAAAAAGTCACAGAAAGAAATACATTGGCTGACTCATCTTCCCTGTCCAAATTCTACTAAAACAGCAGAAAAGATAGTATACTAAGAGAACAAATAAACAAAAGAACCATGATGAATGGGAAAAAAACAAGATGCAGAAGGATTCATGCAGTATGTCACTATTCAAAGCTCAAACACAAACACATTCAAAACAATGCTCTTTATTGTTTAGAAATGCACACACAGGATAATATTAATAGATGCATAGGAGGGAGTGCAATACAATCAGAGAAGAGCTTTCAACATCAACTGTATTTACATTTTCTTTATGCTAGGGAGTAGATACATGTATGTTATGTCCAAATTTTTCATAATGATAAAATAATAAATTCATAACAATCCAAAGAAATAGACCCATTAACAAGCAGAAAGGAGGGAGAGATGGAAGGAAAGAAGGAAATTATTTCTAGAAGAAACCATCAAGACTAAACTGACAGAGAAGCCATAGCAGAAGAAACAGCAACTAAAGCCAATCAAGCATAGAAAACGACCTGTATGGAGCCAAGGGATATCCCACCCCGCTGAACAGAGAAGACCAAGCTCGGGATCAAGCAGCTGAATTAAAGCATAGGGAAATCAAGGTAATTGCAGGATTGCTTCACACAACAGCAGAGCCACTCACGACAGTCTTACTTCCTGTATAAACTTGAGCTCCCAAGGCTTAGTATTCAGATCTGCTGAGAAGAACATCCAGCATGGGTTCTAGGAACAAAAGAGAAGTAGGGCTGAGCCTGGCATCGCTCCTAACATCCACAAATTTTGGTGAGGGAGGTGGAGAATCAGGAGAGAGGAAATTAAACCAACCAAAAGGAAAAAAGTCTCATAGCACTGGAGCCTCAGAATAAATTTTAGGTCCTAAGCCTATCCGACTCCTGTTGGCCTTTAAGACAAACTCACACAGAATTCTCAATCAATAATCTCTAGAGAAAAGCTCTTTTGGAAAAAGAGACCTCAAATAACTGAGAGGAAGCCAGTATGAACCACCAAAACCAATCATCCTGGTCCTTCATAAATATAAATAGATAACCAAGGATCACCAGATATTTAAGAAATGCCTAACAAAATTAAGGATCAAAATGAAAAGCAACAGAATTAATCGCAAAGGAAACGAAGGGAATGAAAAATTTAAAAAGAATTTAAATTCTAACAGAAAATTTTCAAGCCATTCACAAGAATATTGCACCCATAAAAGAAACAAACTACTATGGAAAAGGAACAGAGAAGAGTAAGAAAGCCTGTGAAAATCAGAAATTCAGATGAACAGAGAAAATCCAATAAATACATAAACTATTTAAATTAAGTGAATTTAAAAAGGTCACAAAATTTAAGTTTTACGTGAAAAAAAGCAAAGGTATTTCTATACATCAGCAACACAGAAAATGAAGTAACAACGACAACAAAAACCTATACCACTTATCACACCATCCAAAACACTATGGAAAATAGCCAGTACTGATGAGTAAAGAGAGAACCCATGTACACTGCCTGTGGGAATGTAAAATGGTTCAGCTGCTGTGGGAAAGGTTAGTGGTGCCTTAAAAAGTTAAACACAGGGGTGCCTGGGTGGCTCAGTGGGTTAAAGCCTCTGCTTTCGGCTCAGGTCATGATCCCAGGGTCCTGGGATTGAGCCCCACATCGGGCTCTCTGCTCCACGGAGAGCCTGCTTCCTCCTCTCTCCCTGCCTGCCTCTCTTGCCTACTTGTAATCTCTGCCTGTAAAATAAATAAATAAAATCTTAAAAAAAAAAAAGTTAAACACAGAATTATATGACCTTGCAATGCAATTCCACTCCTAAAAAACTGACAACAGGTACTCAAACAAGTCCATGTACATGCCTATTTTTATAGCAGCACTGTCTTCAAAAGCCAGAAAGTACAAATAGCTCAAAATGTCCATCAACAGATAAACAGATAAACAAATAACAGCATACACCTGCAATGAAATACTATTCAGCCATAAAAAGGAATGACGAACTGGCACACACTGCACTAGGGAAATGAACTTCAAAAACATACTAAGTGAAATAATCCAGATACAAAACATCACATAGTACACTGGTTTCATGTACAGAAATATCCAGAATAAATCAATCCACAGAGACAGAATACAGATTGGTGGTGGTTGGCAGGGGCTGAGGGGTGGGGAGCGTGGGTAGTGAAGAGAAACTGCTTACCGAGTTTTACTCTGCAGTGATGGAAATGTTTTGGACCTAGACAGAGGTGGTGGTTGTTCAACATTGCTTCACTTTAAAATGGTTAGTGGCACCTGGGTGGCTCAGTTGGTTAAGCCTGTGCCTTGGGCTCAGGTCACGATCCCCGAGTCCCTGGGTGGAGCCCCACATCAGATGGAGCCCCACATCGTAATCCCTGCTCAGTGAGGAGTCTGTTTTCCCTTTGCCCCTCATCCCACTTTCATGTTCTCTCTCTCTCTCAAATAAATAAATAAAGTCTTTAAAAATAAAATAAAATAAAAGGTTAATATAGGGACACCTGGGTGGTTCAGTCATTTAAGCGTCTGCCTTCAACTCAGGTCATGATCCCAGGGTCCTGGGATAGAGTTCCCCATCAGCTCCTTGCTCAGTGGAGAGCCTGCTTCTCCCTCTGCCTCTGCTCTCTCTCTCTCTGACAAATAAATAAGATCTTTAAAAAAAATAAAAAATTCAAAAATAAAATGATTAATATAGTGTATAAATTTTATCTCAATAAATTGTTTTTTTAAACTACCAATAGTTAGAAATAAATCTGAAAGATATTTGAGATCCTTCTTCTGAAAACTACAAAACACAGAGAAATTACGCAATGTACATTCCTGGATTAGAAGACATCTTTATACAATGTCAGCTCACCATCCTTAGATTCAATACAATCCCAATCAAACTCTAAGTTGTTTTACAAGTGGATGGAAACTAAGATTCTAAAATGCTATGGAACTAGAAAGGGACCAGAATAGCCAAGACAAGCACTAAGAACAGCAAACCTGGAGAAATTCATTACCATGTCACAAAGATGTATGGGGCCCCTGGGTGGCTCAGTCGTTAAGCAACTGCCTTCAGCTCAGGTAATGATCCCAGCATCCTGGGATCGAGCCCCACATCGGGGTCCCTGCTCAACAGGAAGCTTGCTTCTCCCTCTCCCCTGTGCTTATGTTCTCTCTCTCGCTATCTCTGTCATAAATAAATAAAATCTTTAATTGAAAACAACAAGATGTATAGAGCTACAGGAATGTGTTTTTGGAACAAAGATAGAATAGTGCAGTCAGTTCACTATCCCTATATAAAATGAATCCTGACTTCTATCTCATACCCCCCACACACACACACAAACATGAATTCTAGATAGACTATACACCTAAATGTGAAAGGTAAAATAATTACATATCTAGAGGATGACAGAGGACATCTCCATGATCTTGGAGTAGGCAAACACTTATTAAACAGACACAAGAATTGCTAACCAGAAAAGAAAAATATTGATAAACTGGAAGACACTAAAACTGAGTTCATCCCACAATACTATTAATAAAGAGAAAAGGCAAATTAGAGTAAAAGATACTTGTAGTATGTATAATGACAACTGATTACTATCCAGAATATATAAAGAACTACAACTCAATAAGGACACGAGATAAACCAATAGAAAAATGGGAAACGCTTCAAGGAGCATAAAGGAGAGCATCAAAATGGCATTACCAAAGAAGATCCAAATAACCTATTAGCCCATGAAAAGGGGCTCCCCTTCATTAGTTTTCAAGATAAAATCATAATGTGATCCCACTACACTGTCCCCAACATGGCTAAAATGAAAAAGACAATACATAGTATTGGTAAGGACACAGAGAAACTGGAACTCTCACCTACTGCTAAGGAAGCATAGACAGGGTTTAACACTTAGTAAAAGTGGTATTATCCACTGAGGCTGAACATTTAACATACCATATGACTTCGCAATTCCACTCCTAACTATACACCCAAACAGAAATAAGTACATTTGCTCACCAAAAGACTCATAAACAAATATGTTTACAGGAGCACTGTTCCTAATAGCCCCAAATTAAAACAACCCAAATGTCTGTCAACAATATTCTGTATACATTATAGTATATTCATACAATGGAATATTTAAAAACAATGAAATGAAGGAACAATCACTACATAAAGCATACGTGGGACTCACAAAGAGAACACCGAGTCAAAGAAGCCAGGCACACAAAGTGTATACTATATAGTGTCATTTACAGAAAGTTCAAAAACAGGTAAAACTCATCAGTTAAAAGTAAGAACAACCAGGGCGCCTGGGTGACTCAGTGGGTTAAAGCCTCTGCCTTCGGCTCAGGTCATGATCTCAGCGTCCTGGGATCGTCCTGGGATCCAGCCCCGCATCAGGCTCTCTGCTCAGTGGGGAGCCTGCTTCCTCCTCTCTCTCTGCCTGCCTCTCTGCCTGTTTGTGATCTCTGTCTGTCAAATGAATAAAAAAAAAAAAAATCTTAAAAAAAAAAAGGTAAGAACAACCAGTAGTGACCAGAAGGGGGTATGAGGGAGGCTTCTGAGATACTGGTAAGACTTTCTGAAAGTATGCTACACACTTTAAAAATAACATCATGTAACCATACGTCACTCCTCGTTTGCCTGGAACAAACTGGTTTACACATGCTATCCCAACTTGACTTTGAGTAGAGCCCTCTGAAGTGTTTCAGTTTGTACAATAATTATCCGGTTATAACCAGCTTCAGGTCTAAATAAGACTGTTTCAAAATTTCAGTGACCAAAAGCCTAATTAAAACAACAGCATATTAAAATTAAAATGTTAATAACCTCATAGGGGAGATACGAAGAAAACTGCGCATCAACATACAACTACTAACAAATCTGGTAGAGATTAATAACAATTATACACTAATTATATGTTAACCACAGTGTACTGAGAACATGACCTAGAACAAGTCATCTGATTTTCTAAGCTTCATTTTTTTCACATGTAAGAATTTTTTCAATAAATATTTATTAAGCACCTACAAGACACCAGCCACAAGAAAGTTTGCCACAGGTATACATATGCATTTAAAACAAACAAAAAAAAGATATCAGGCAGTTTTCCCTTTTATAATTGAGGATTTACAGCCTGAATATGTAATTGTCTCAAGTCTAAACTAACAAACTACATACTTTCTTCCCTCATCTACAAAGACAACTTCCCTCTGAAGCCTAAGTAACCAATCTGTTAACACCAAATAGCAGAAAATTTTTACCAAACTTAATTCTTTCTCCTCAAGCTTAGCAATAGAAAGGCTGTTTGCTAAGAAGGCTGAAGAATGAAACTGCTTCTTACCAGTTTCAGGTAACTAGCCCAAAGCTATTTACATGTGACTTACATGATTTTCTTCACAGAAGAAAGAACAGAATTCCCACAAGCCTCCCCGTTTATCACAATGCTACCAAAAACTTTAAAGGCACGAAGTATTTTTAAACTCTATGTCTAGATATTCTTGATTTCCCCATCTATCAATACATTTATTTCACCCTTATACTAATTTAATGGTAAAGCCAGCACAAATGAGAGTTCTTTCAAGGCAAGTCCAGACTTGTCACATCTTCCACATAGTCCTGCCAACGTAGCCAGAAGCTACTAGAAAGGTGGAAGCCAGGAAAGAAAATGCTGCCCATCTTTCTAGAGCATGCTGTTTTAATTTCGACTGTGTGATTCTACTACATAGCAAGATATCTAAAGCTCCTGTCATATGCTGAAAAGTAGCTGCAGCTTTCAATCCTGAGGAAGAACAGCGGTATTATCATTCCTGTGTGCTGGGGCGGAAGGGCTATGAAATGCGATTCATATTTATTTTTACTGTTCTTGAGCTGCCTTATAGAAAACATCACTTAACAGTGGCAGCTGAGTATTTTCTTCAAAAAAAAAAAAACAACAAAAAACCTTATCCTCACAGAACTAGAACAAATACTAAAATTTGTATGGAACCACAAAAGACCCTGAATAAGCCAAAGCAATCTTGAGAAAGAAGAACGAAGTTGGAATTATCACAATCACAGATTTGAGGACACACTACAAAGCTGTAGTAATCAAAACAGTATGGTACTGGCACAAAAAGAGACACATAAATTAATGCAACAAAAGAGGGCTCAGAAATAAACCCATGCTTATATGGTCTATTAATCTATGACAAAGAAAGCAAGAATATACAATGGGTAAAAGTTTCTTCAACAAATGATATTGAGAAACTGGGCACCTAAATGCGAAAGAAACTGGACCACTTTCTTAATCCATACACAAAACTAAACTCAAAACAGATTAACGACTTAAATGTGAAACCTGAAACCATAAAACTCCTAGAAAAAAACACAGGCAGTAATCTTTTTGACTTCAGCCTTAGCAATATTTTTCTGTATCCTCAGGCAAGGGCAACAAAAGCAAAAATAAAATACCGAGACTATGCCAAAATAAAAAGCTTTTGCACAGCAAAGAAACCATCAATAAAATGAAAAGGAAACGTATTAAATGGGAGAAGACACTTGCAAATGATATACCCAAAATACATAAAGAACTTCTACAACTCAACACCAAAAACCACAAAAAATCCAATTCAAAATGGGCAGAGGACCTGAATAGACATTTCTCCAACAAACATGTAGATGACCAACAGGCAGGTGAAAAAGATGCACAACAGCACAAATTATCAGGGAAATGCAAATCAAAGCCACAATGAGCTATCACCTCATAACTGTCAGAACAATTAGTATCAAATAGACCAAAAAAAAACAATGTTGTTGAGAACCTGAAGAAAAAGGAACCCTCCTCCTGCACGACTGAGGAGAATGTAATTTGCCGCAACCACTACAGAAAAGAGTTTGGAGGGTCTTTGAAAAATTAAAAACACAGTTACCCTATGATTCAATAATTCTACTACTGGGTATTTACCCAAAGAAAACAAAAACACTAATTCAGAAAGATCTGCACTTCTATGTTCACTGCAGCAATACTCACAATAGCGAAGATACAGAAGCAATCTAAGTCTCCACAGATGAATCAGTAAAGGTGATGTGGTGAGTACACACACACGCGTGCATGCACACACACACATACACGTATACACACACACGTACACACACATATATACACACCATGGAACATTACTCAACCTAAAAAAGAATGAGCTCTTGGCACTGGGACAACAAGGATGGACCTAGAGAGTATTATGCTCAGTGAAATGAGTCTGACAGAGAAAGACAAATACCATATGATTTCAACTCATATGTGAAATCTAAAAAACAAAACAAATGAATAAACAAAGAGTAGAAACAGACCCAAAAATACAGAAAAAGACTAGTGGCTGTCAGAGCAGAGGGCCAGGGGAATAAGCAAAAATGGGTGAAGGAGGGTGAGAGGTAGAGGCTTCCAGTCATGGAGTGATTAAGTCACAGGGATAAAAGGGACAGCATAAAGAATTCAGTCAATGGTATTGTAACAGAGTTGTATGGTGACAATTGGTGGCTATACTTGTGGTAAGCATAGTATAACACGTATACTTGCTGCATTAGTATGTTGTACACCTGAAACTAATGTAATATTGTTTCTCAATTATATTTCAATTACAAAAAAACCCCCAAAAACAAAACCAAAAAACCCCCTCTCTTATGGTTCCAAAGTTAAAGACCATATTGGTCTTTTCAAAGATCAGTAAAAATGCTGGGTACCAAGTATCACTATTACTTTCAAGGTTTTCTTGCTAGAGTGGGTTCTCCCAGTGGTTTTACACTATGTATTTATATTTATATTAAGAAAACATATTACAAATGTACTTAAAAAATGGAAATATATACACTTCCTACATTCATTCACTTCAAGTCCAGATGCTGCCACTTTGGCCATAGATCCTAAGATAAAATTACTACTCTGAACCTGTTTCCTTATCTGTAAAAAGAGAACATGCAATAGGTCTTAAGGACAAAAAAGCCTGAAATGGCCACAAACGGAGAAACCACAGAGAACTTCCTAAATAGCATTCGGTCAATATAAACTGCACCTTTGTAACACAACTATACTCTCATAACAAACGTCCTAGTATTAGTGGAAGGCTAATCATCTTGTCTTGATTAGTTTTAGAAACTTAGTTAAGGGACACCTGGGTCATGATCAGGTCATGATCCCAGGATCCTGGGATGGAGCCCCACATCTGGCTCCCTGCTCAGCGGGAAGCCTGCTTCTCCCTCTCCCATTCCCCCTGCCGGTGTTCCCTCTCTTGCTGTGTCTCTCTCTGTCATATAATAAATAAAATCTTTAAAAAAAAAAAGAAAAGAAAGAAAGAAACTTAGTTAAGATAAACTGAGTAAAGACCAGGTCCTCTCTCTCCCATTTCAACTTCTCTTTTAAAAGATCTTTCAAAAGATAAAGCTACTAAAAAGTGAGAAACTGGGGTATTAACCAGAAAACCGCAAGAAATCTAGCAAAGAAGAAAAAGGTAGCTCTTCAGTGTCAAGAAATGGGGATTCCTTTCTCTGTATTAGAGGTAAAAACAACTGTAATTAAAACTCTTAATATTCTGTCAACTAGTTTTTTCAGACACTTGCTAAGCAGAAAGACAAATGTGAACAATTAAGAAGAGGGAGGGCATGGTGGGAGGAAGGAATAAGCGGCAATTCCAAAGGCTTGAAGCCAAGTTTTACAGAAGACTCACCAGTGATGGAAAAATACATAACAAAGGGAAGAAAGGAAAAGGAACTAACTATTTAGCACAAATCTCCTGCAAGTGTCTTTAATAATCTTCCTGCCTTAGGTTGCTCAGCACACCCTAAGGGCAGAGCCAAACTAAACCAGTATCTTCAAACTAAATCCCACATTTTCGGGGCAGAGGTGGGAGTGGGGGGCGTGGTGGATTAAGTTTCTACTTGTCCTGTGAGGTGAGCCAAACACATCAACTCATGGGTAAGGACTGAGTGTGAGCACTGGAAGAGAAGTTCAGAGAAAGCAAAGAGGTTGGAAAAGATGGTCTTGAGGGTCCATTTCATTTTGTACAATTCCCTACAGGAGGAAACAGAACAGCACTCTTCACTACAGAGCCTTCCTGGCATATAACAGACATAAATCTGCTTCACAGAAATTTTAACATATGAAATAAGGCAAATTCTGGCTGAAGAATCCTGAAAATTACACATTATTCCACAATAGGAGTCAATGGGCCTAACTAATAACACAGAATAGAAATGTAAATATTAACTGGTTCAGGTAGACCTTTAATTAAAATTTAAAAGCAGTTAGAGTTTACCAGGACTTCCCCAAGATTTCCAGAGGCAGTCAACAAACAGAGCAGAAGTCAACTGTCAAACAGAACTTGTCTCAAAGACCATCTAGTTGGGCTTACTTATTGTCAATATCAGTCTGAATTTAAAAAGACATTATCCTCAGGTTAAGAAATAAACACTTACCAAAGGTTAGTGGATTTATTTCCAACTCTCCTCTACCCAAACCACTGAAAGACCTTACTTAGATAGAATCATTCGTTGGAGTATTAGCAATAAAAAACACAGGTCAGGAGAGGTAGTTTAAGGGTGGTAGACAAGAAGCTCTGGGGTCTTGCTTAAGCTAAATAACAAATTCAAACATGTTTCTACAAATACCTATACCAAAGTTATCCTAAGGATCATTAAATTTTGAAAACATATATGGTACGTAGCTGTGAAAAACAGAAATGCTGTGTGAGGGATCATGGCAGATCAGATATATACCTTAAAATATGTCACTTTGGCATATGGATTCCTTTGAGCTATAGGCAATAGAGATTTAACAGATGCAGAAAGAAGTCTTTCCTGAGCTTCCTCTACCTGACTAAAAGCAGGAACTTTTGAGAAATGAGGACTGCCATAATGAGGACTCTGGGGGAGTTTTATGGCCAAGAAGATGATGTAAATAAATGTAGCACTGAGATGAGTGTGCACAACAAACCTTACTAAAATAACCCCTATCTTCTATTACTTTTCCCATATATTTACCTTCCTACAATTTGCTGCTTCTAGAAGCCTGAACTCCTTTTCCTTTGTCTAGCCACTTCTCCATAATTATTTTGCATTTTTAATTAACTCTATTTTTTAAATTGTTTTTATTTTAATTCCAGTATAGTTGACATACAGTGTTATATTAGTTTCAGGTGTACAAGACAGTGATTCAAAAATTCTAAACATTGCTCAGTGCTCATTTTAAGTGTACCCTTTAATTCCCATCACCTATTTCACCCATTCTCCCACCCATCACTTCATAATTTATCACCCTTTGTTAATATGGTATATAACCTTTCAAATCTTACCACCTCTCTTTGGGTTTTCTTGTCTTTTCTGTGACATGAAAACCCTTGTGCACATTAAAAAAAAAAGTATATGTGTATATATGTTATATATAACATACACACACATACACACACCCCCTTCCTCCTGTTAATCTGTCTTTTGTCAGTTTAATTAGCGGGCACCAGTCATAGAATCAAAAAGGGCAGAAGAAAAACGTTTCCTCTACTACATAAGCAGGAAACTAAATCTCTAGTGAACCCATTTTCAGTACTGTTTGAAATCAGTCTCTGCTATAAACTGTTTCCTGCTAAATAACGTAGGCCCTTTGTGGGAACAAGCCTTTCATATAACCTGATGCCATAATATAGCACGAATCCTTGGCTCTGGGTCTAGTAGGGCTGGGCTGAAATCCAGGTACACCTATTTATCTGGGGGGTGAAGTTACTTACCTATTTGGTTCTTTGGTTTTCTCATCTCTGCAATACAGATAGCATACATACCCAACCTCCTCTTCACTTCACAGCATTTGTGTGAAGATTAAATGTAATATGCAAAAGACTGGACACATAATCACATCTTTTATAGTTGTAAATAGTTCCACAAGAGCCCTTTCCAAATTCAGGAACCACAGTTGATTTAAGGCAGGCTGACTGGAATCCAAACTTTGAGAAACACTGCCTAGTCCATTTTCAAGGTAAAAGGGAAGAAGTAACAGGCAGGGATTTAAAAAAAATCCTTAATCCTAACCTTTAGAACCTTATACCTGTCCACCTCAGGGAATAAAGAACTTCAGCCTAAAGGCCCCACCCAAGGTACTGCACTGTTGGGGAGAAAAACCCTGGCAGAACTTTCAGAAACCTGATTTTACCAGCAAAGTGGGATGTATAGTGTATCTACTGCCTTAAATCTGGCCTTCTATTATTTGGTAGATGAGCTTCTGAGACACCCACCTTCCAAAAAGCTTCAGTTAATTTCCTATTCTCATAGTGTGAGTCTAGACCAGAGGGTGGCAAACAATTGCCCCAGAGCCAAATCTCTCCTAATTTCGTTTTTTATAAATAACATTTTGTTGGAACACAGCAACACTCAGCCTTGTGAATTACCCATGCTTGCTTTTATACTTCAACAACAGAGCTGAGTACTTACAACAGAGATTTTATAGCCCACAAAGCCTAAAATATTTACTATGTAGCCCTTAAACAGAAAATTTGTAGACCCCTGGCATAGATCAAGACCCTGAGTTTCTGTTCCAGTTCCTGGGTCACATTGTGTTCCCACTAAGCCATAAAGCTGACTGTTCCTCCTGGGTGAACTCCTCATAGTCTACCTAATGCTTCCAAGTTCCCTCTCCCTAAACCTGTCCCTAAAAGAATCTGTCCCTAAACCTAGAGCCTCTATTTGGAAATTCTATTTCAATCCTAATAAGTTCTGGAACTCTGGGCCCTATGGAAATGAAAAATTATAGTGATAAAGCTATTTTTTTAAATAAAAATTAAAGTGATAAAGGAACACATAAAATTTCACACCTCAAATACTGTTACCAGTCCAATTTAGAACCAAGTTCATGGGCCAATCCCACACCTCCCAACCCTGTACTGATTCCAAAAGGCTGAAAACCTAAATGTTCACCAACAGGTTATTGAGCAAACCAAGTGGTATATTACTATAATGGCATACTCTGCATCTAAAAAAAGAATGAGATGGTTCAACGTATGTATATTGATATGCAATAGCACTCACGATAAATTTTAAGTCAAGAAGTAAAACACCATATGATACACTAATTTTTATGAAGAAAGGAATGGAAAAAAGTATGGACATGCTTATAAATACACAGATTACTTCTGGAAACCACCCTCCCCAAAACTGGTAATGATGGTTACCTCTGGAAGGGAGAACTCAACAAGTGGGGAATAGAGATGATGAGCATTTACTTTTCACTACATATTCCTTCTGTGCATTTTTAAATTATGTACTATATACATGGGTTACATATTTTTAAAACATTTTTTATAAAATAGAAAAGTCAGAGGGTACCAAAAAAAATTTGAAAGCAGAAATTTTCCTCTCAATTAGCCAGTCTCCACTATATTTTATCTTCTATTTACAAACTCATGTTCATCTGTTAGAAAAAAGTTTTGACAATTTTTTTTTTTGAGCAACACAGCAGGAAGGTTTATTTAAGTAAAAAGTACACTCTCAAGATATTAGAGTGGCAAGAGATAGACACGGAGAGAGAGACAGAGAAACAATGAGTCACACCTGATAAATTTAAAAGTGAAAATAAAAGGGTAGTGTTGTGAAGGAAAAAAAAAGGTATCATCTTTCTTCTGCTAATCTTTATTACTTACATTTTCATCCACTTCTTTATTAAATGGGAAAACCCATTAGATTGAAAACCAGATGATAACTATGAAACTGTTGAGGAACAAGACTCTTAACAGGCTGGATTTCAAGAATGGAATGCGAGAAATTCATTCCCCCTCCAGATAATGTTGACCTTGGGAACATTACCCCTCCCTTCCATCTCCTGAGAGATCGCCTATGTCCACCACGTTCACTAAGTAGTCAAGTACATATAACTACCAAATACAGCTCTGCAGTGAAGTCTAGACTTGTTCTACCTGTACGTGTTTCTTTCTGTACCAGCAATTTTAACACAAATTATAAAATCTGACAAATCTTTATTTGTAAGGACTAAGTTCGGGGCACCTGGGTGGCTCAGTGGGTTAAGCCCCTGCCTTCGGCTCAGGTCTTGATCTCGAGGTACTGGGATTGAGCCCATTGGGCTCTCTGCTTGGCGGGGAGCCTGCTTCCCCCTCTCTCTCTGCCTGCCTCTCTGCCTACTTGCGATCCCTCTGTCAAATAAATAAAATCTTAAAAAAAAAAAAAAAGGACCAAGTTCTGTTTTAGCAGTTACAAATTTATTTAGGGCAACTAAGCACTGAATATGAAAGTCTCAAGTTAATGTCTAATCACTCAATCTACTTTCCTATAAACTTCTACTACAACTTAACAGCTGTACCTTGAAGTAGGGTCCACTTAGCTATCTTCCTCTTAAAATCTGGTTCCTCTGTACCTTTACCATGTAAACAAAGCCAAAGTCAAAACCTACCAATGGAGACAGAAGGGAGACCTAATAGACAAAGATTAAGATATTTCATCTATCTTTTCATTGGGAGTTAATGACTAACTCCCATTCAGAGGTCATTCTTCTGTGTTTAACACGGCACATTCAATGCTGTCTGTCTCACAGTCCTAGGCCTCTAAGCTAGACGGGCGACCTGGAAGGAATAGCTAAAGAAATTCAGGCACCAGATAAAAAGTAGAGTTCTATAGATGGTCTTTCAATATCCTTCAGATCCCATCACTGGAAAGTAAGGAAAAAAAATTAAAGAACCCTAAAAAATTAAGAGTAAGGAAAAAAAAAAAAGAACTGAGGGACTTAAAAATATTCTATATCAACAGTTAGCAAAGGTTTTCTGTAAAGGGTTAGGTAATAAATATTTTCAATTCTGTGGGCCATACAATCTTTATATCAACTACTCAATTCTGCCATTTGGGGCACAAAATCAGCCATAAGTAAATGAATGGGTATAGATGTGTTCCAATAAAACTTCATTCACAAAAGGAGGAAGGCAGTGTGAAAACCAAAGTTTGCTAACCCCTATTCTAAATAATGATTTTCAGCATTTCATATTCAGAAAAATGAACACAAATCAATGGGAAACCAGTCTGGTCTGAAAATTCATCACCTGTGATTTCACTACGTCTAGACTTACCACGTGTATCACTGTAAAATAGTAAATACTTGTTTGATATACATGAATGCCAGCCTTCAGAAATAAAAATATGCCAGTGGCTAAATGCAAAAATCAAAACATAACCCACAGCCTGTTTTAAGGCATGTAAAAGAAAAAAATCTGTATTTTTAAAAGGAAAGCCTATTAAGATGTTCTGGGGTGACATTTGGGCAATATTATTTTGGAGAAAAGGCAACAAGTGAAGAAGAGCACAAAATACACTCCTGTTGCAGACTCAGAACCCTAGACAACTAGCTTTTTCAAAATAACTGTAATGAAATAAAAAAATAACACAGAATTGGGGCACCTGAGTGTTGCAGCTGCTTGGGCGTCTCACTCTTGGTTTCCGCCCAGGTGACTCTTGGTTTTGACTCAGATCATGATCTCAGGGTAGTGAGACCAGAGCCCAGTGTCAGGCTCCATACTCAGTGCAGAGTCTGCTTGAGTTCCTCTCTCCCTCTGCCTCTCCCCACTATGCGCTCTCACACTCAATCTATCTCAAATAAATAAATCTTTAAAAAATTTTCTAAAAATAACAGAATTAAAAAGGTCATGAGCTGGAGCACCTGGGTGGCTCAGTGGGTTAAACCTCTGCCTTCAGCTCAGGTCATGATCTCAGAGTCCTGGAATCGAGCCCTGCAGGGAGCCTGCTTCTCCCACTCTCTCTCTCTGCCTGCCTCTCTGCCTACTTGGGATCTTTGTCTGTCAAATAAATAAATAAATAAAATGTTAAAAAAAAAAAAAAGGTCATGAGCTAATCCAACACTATAGCAAAATGTAAAAGTCTGTTTATAAAAAAAAAAAGTTGGGGCGCCTGGGTGGCTCAGTGGGTTAAAGCCTCTGCCTTCAGCTCAGGTCATGATCCCAGGGTCCTGGGATCGAGCCCCACATTGGGCTCTCTGCTCAGCAGGGAGCCTGCTTCCTCCTCTCTCTCTCTCTCTCTGCCTGCCTCTCTGTCTACTTATGATCTCTGTCAAATAAATAAAATCGTAAAAAAAAAAGTTTAAAAAAATAGTCTGTTTATATATCCTGGTACACATCTAAAAGAACTTAGATTATTCTTCTCTACTCAAAAGTATATGATTTACAATTTTATTTAGCTAAAGGTTATGGGGGTGGGCAGCAGGAGTGAGAAGAAAAGAGACTAAGCACATGATAAATATCACATAAACATGAAAATCCCCCAGAAAGCTACATGCAGCTGCAATGACCATGAGGGGAGCTATATAACCCCCTCCACACACCTCTGCTTCCTCCCTTTTCCTTTCTGTTTTTCCACTAAAAGGGATATGAGGATTAGGTATCTTTAACCAGTAGAAATTAATTAACTCTAATCCAGAAGTTCATGAACAGGCTTTGGAGGTGGGGGGATAGGGTAGAGGTTCAAGAACATGTTAAAGTTTCAAGCAAAATACCACTGTGTGTTTATATATGTGTGCACATAAACAGTCCCAAGCATACATCTGCACATTTTTCTAGGGAAAGAATCCACTCCTTTTTTATCAGATTCTCAAGGGGGTCAATGAGCCTAAACACTTAAAAACTACCATCATATTTTATTATCTATGTGTGTTACTATGCATGCTGGAAGGAAAGGGGTCTTAACATACAGAGAACAGACTTCATGGGTACTGATGAAAAGCCTCATCCACATCTACTCTGGAATAAAAATTTATAAATGGTTAAAACATAATTATACCAATCTGCCTTGAGGCCTGTTATGGTTTGAGCTGTGTTCCTTCAAAATAGATTATGTTGAATTCCTAACCCCCAGTACCTCAGAGTGTGACCTTATTTGGAAATGGGACAGTTGGAGATGTAATTAGTTAAAGTAAATGATATCACACTGGAGGAGAGTAGATTGCTAATCCAATTATCACTGGTGTTCTTATAAGAAGAGGGCCCTGTGAAGACACAGAGGGAGAACTCCAGGTGAAAACAAAACCAGAGCCTGGAGTTACATAGCTACAAACCAAAGCACACCAAAATTGCCAACAAAAAAGCCAGAGAGAGGCAACGAAGGACTCCTCTACAGTTTCAGAGGGAACATGGATTTCAGATTTTAGCCTCCAGAATTATGAGACAATAAATTTCTGTTAGTTTAAGCCACCCAGTTTGTGGTACTTTGTTACAGCAGTCCTAGGAAACTAACAGAAAGCCAAATATCAATCTCAATACCAACGAAAATTAACAGTGAAAAGGCCTTCTAAAGATGATGCATATGCTCTCATGCCATAATATACATATCAGGAACATTTCCAAACATGTGAGATATACCTTCAGTTACCAAAACACACTCTACTTAATATTTAAAGATGGACTGGCTTTTCCAAATTGGTGCAGGATAAAGAAGTAAAAAAGTTTTATATTACAAAAGCAAAATATCAAAATAAGGTTAATGTTAGATACCAGAACAAATCACTGGCGTGTGTTCCTTACATTTTACACATGGTCAAATCTCAGTATATAGTAGCAGGTTCAGGTAAAGCAGTGCTCTGATTATCTATAGCTGTATAACAAAATCACTCAAAAGCTTAGTGTCTTAAACAACAATAATCATTTTCATCTCTCTCACAATTATCTGTACGTTAGGAATTTGGAAAGGGTTCAACTAAACAGTTCTAGCTGAAAAGGTTTAGCTCCTGTTCTTAGATCCTTCGCATCTCTCCACATAAAGAAGTCTGGGCTTCTTTGTAGCATGGCAATCTCAGGCTAGATTGCTTATAAAGCTGATAAGGTCTTCAAGACCAGGATTCTAGTAAGTTAGGTGGAAGCTCTCTCACCTTTTCTAAGTTCGCCTTGGAATCACACAGTATAACTTCTCTTGCACTCTGTTGCTTACAAATGATTCACAAGACACCCCCCCCCAAATTCAAGGGGAGGGGACATAAACCCCAACTCAGGAAAAGAGGAGTCAAGATCACACTGAAAGAACATGTGAGATAAGAGATATCTTTAAAACCATCTTTAGAAAATACCATCTGCCACCAAAAGCATGGAGAGATAACTGCTTATTACTTTTAAGACTATCAACTATTTAGGGGCGCCTGGGTGGCTCAGTGGGTAAAAGCCTCTGCCTTCGGCTCAGGTCACGATCCCGGGGTCCTGGGATCAAGCCCCGCATCAGGCTCTCTGCTCGGCGGGGAGCCTGCTTCCTCCTCTCTCTCTGCCTGCCTTTGCCTACTTGTGATTTCTGTCAAATAAATAAATAAAATCTTAAAAAAAAAAAAAAAGACTATCAACTATTTAATCCATGTTGGACCTATTTCTTGGGCGGGGGGAACAATAAAGAGTTGTTCCTTATTACATATTTTTAGGCACCCAAACTGCTTTTAAAAATATGGCTCTGGGGCACCTGGGTGGCTCAGTGGATTAAAGCTTCTGCCTTTGGCTCAGGTCATGATGCCAGGGTCCTGGGATCCAGCCCCACATTGGGGCTCTCTGCTCAGCAAGGGGCCTGCTTCCTCCTCTCTTTCTGCCTGCCTCTCTGCCTACGTGTGATCTCTGTCTGTCAAATAAATATATGAAATCGTTAAAAATAAATAAATATAAATATATAAATATGGCCCCATGGGCCTCATACTTCAAATTATTTTGCCTACCAAAAATATTACTGAATTAGAATTTCAATTTTGCTTATTCAGTTAATTGTGAACCACACTAACCAGTAAGTTACCACTTGGAATTGACACACTTCTAGCCAAAAGCAAGCCAACTCATTTTAGTTCAACTATGAAGAGGCTCTACCTTGTAGACAGTATACATACTTCAAGATTTTTTTTAAATTTTTATTATTTATTTGACAGAGAGAGAGCGATCACAAGTAGGCAGAGAAACAGGCAGAGATAGAGGGGGAAGCAGGCTCCCCGCTGAGCAGAGAGCCTGATGTGGGGCTCGATTCCAGGACCCTAGGATCATGACCCAAGCCGAAGGCAGAGGCTTAACCCACTGAGCCACCCAGGCGCCCCAAGATTTTTTATAGTCTTCCATTGGGAGGCATATTGGGAACCACTGCTTGTGTGTCTTTTCTATTATATGTTAATAACTGCAATCATTATTTAGTGTTTTAAGACTCAACATAAAAGAAAGCCATCTCTGAAAGTAAGCTATAAGCAACAAATAAAGGGCCAAAATGCAAATTCAAAATGCACAAACTATTTTCTGTACTCAAGCTGATAAGAATAGTGGGTTCCTTTTTCCTTTTTCAAAAATTAAGGCTTATAAGGCATTTTTCCACAAACAAAAGAATAGCTGTAGCATCTTGGTTAACATTTCTTTTTTCAATAAAAGATGCTAGTGTCTAACCCTGTTGTAAGCACCCACTGAAGTAGATATAATGGGCACTCTGTATGCCTACACAGACACTGGCATACAAACACTTAACTCTCTGAATCCTATCTTCCTCAATGTCTAAGATATTTCTTGGTGGTTAGGAATCCCAAAAGGTTCATTAGTTCTCTTAGGGGCACTACACAACTATTTTATACACTGAGGTTGCTCCATAAGCATGGTACTCTGGCCAGCATTAAATGTCTCTAAGGCTTCATTACCCTGGAAAATATTAGACATTAACAAAAATCAGACTCCAAATTCCTTTGAGTGATATAAAAAACACAAAGACATCTTTAAAAAGTCAAATTTTCCTCCAACAGAAAGTAAATGCCAATTCTACAGCATTAAAATTATCTGCTGACAAGAAAACTTCAATTTTTCATCAATATCCATTCTCCTTTGTTTCTCTTTCTGTTCTCAAAGCCTGTACCAGTGGGGTAACTTCTCTACTGTAAAATCTACAGAAGAAGGGTTGAGTTCCTATTAACACAGTTTAGTAATATATGGTTCCATTGCTTGTAAAAGCATGTGTCCAATTCCATTCTGTTATTCTATATTCTCTCCTCACCTTAATAAAATTATTTTCATATTAAGACAAGAAATTTTTAAAAATATTTTATTTATTTGAGAGAGATTGAGATCACAAGTAGGCAGAGAGGCAGGCAGAGAGAGAGAGAGGGAAACAGGCTCCCCGCCGAGCTGAGAGCCCGATGCAGGGCTCAATCCCAGGACCCTGAGACCATAGGCAGAGGCTCAACCCATTGAACCACCCAGGTGCCCAAGACATGAAATTTTCATACTAATACTTTCAGACTCAGAAAGTGAGATACAGGATTCCAATATACACCACTATACTAATACTTTAAGTGTATTACCAAAAATCAGGGTTCTTGAACACAACTAAAGAAAGGGAAATACCCCGTTTGGCTTAGGAATTCATCGAAGTTGTACATCTGACTCTGTAATATATATAAGGGTTAATATAAAAATATTTCAAGTTAACCAAAACTGATATTAACAGGAAAATCTATCATGTTTAGCATGAACACTACATGTAGATGACTACCTACAGGTTTACCAAAAAACTGACTCAGGCAGATTACTAATTACGTATCTTGTGTGGTGTAATTTAAAACTACCAAAGTCTACTCACGATGATTGAGATCATTCAGAACAAGCTGGTAGAATTAGGTATTTTACTGCTCTTAGAAGCAGTTTAGATTCAGTTTAGAAGCAGTTCAGACTCAGTCTCATTATTACAGCAAATGCCAATCCGTAACAGCAGAAAAGTGCTTTGAAGTTCCTGCTTTATGCTGTACGCTGTGTTTCCTGTTTCTTTTGCGTCACTTACTTACCTTCTGAATCTGTTCTCAAGGCTGAACCTAAAAACTGGTACATCCTACAAGACATGGTAAATGGGGCTAGGAAACTGTATACTTTATCCACAACCAGGGAACAACAAAGTGTATTAGCCTATCAAGACTACCAAGGTCCTGAGGTGAAGAAGCCCACTGAACTCTATTTCAACTCAGGCTTTCACAAATTTCCCAACACAGATAGAGAAACAATGCTCCAGAGAAGCTCACAGATTACCTTCTAAGGTAATGATTATCCAAAAATGGACCATACCTCCCATGGACTACAAATGATTTAGAAAGCATGATCTTCCTTTGATGCATAAGACTACTTATAAGCTATTAAGCCAGTAATTAAGAGCTGCAAAAATGGGCATGTTATTAGAATGTACCAAAGACTTCAATCTGTATACAGTTAATACCTCTGGCTGCTGCAACTCCCAATACTACAAAGCTCCTACCACACATGCGCACTCAAAAGCTGGAATTCTGAAATTTTCAAGACAAGCACTTGCTGTCAGTGAAGTTGTGTTGTCTTAAGCTGACCATGGTTTTCAACAATCATTATTTTTACTTTTTAATTAAAAATTAGCATTAGTTGAGCTTCATACATATCATTTTAGTTGTTTTATTAAACCTACAGAATGTATTATACAAATGCTTCACTTGGATTTGAGACCTACAGTTTTCTAGCCAGTCTAGACTTAAAGACAAGTACGTTTTTCATGATTCAATTAGAAATGAACGATACCTCTAACTGCTGAAGAAAATCCCTCTCACCACCAAATGCTTGTACCTTTATATTTATAATTATTTTTCTACCAGAAAGCAGGAATTTATTGAGCTAAAGAATGTCCCAGCTAAAGGCTGGGATTAAAACAGCTTGAGAGTCACTGTTTTAAGGGTCCTTGCCCTCAATATAGGGTCACCAACATAGGGGCAGGTCTTCTGCCTGGCCAGTAGGTCTACACCAACCAAATGACATAAGGACTTGGAATTAGGCCCTTCTTTGAAGTAATAATAACTTCTCTGAACTTGAATGTGAACGATCCCTCTAGACTCTAGTTCTGTGACCATCTAGAAATGCCTTAAAAAGGGCTAAATTCCTTAGTAAAGTGTCAGGATATAAAGTCAATGCACAGAAATCAGTTGCATTTCTCTACACCAACAAGAAGACAGAATAAAGAGAAATTAAGGAGTCAATCCCATTTACAATTGCACCCAAAACTATAAGATACCTAGGAATAAACCTAAGCAAAGAGGCTAAAAATCTATACTCAGAAAACTATAAAGTACTCATGAAAGAAATTGAGGAAGGCAAAAAGAAATGGAAAAATGTTCCATGCTCCTGGATTGGAAGAACAAATATTGTGAAAATGCCTATGCTCCCTAAAGCAATCTATACATTTAATGCAATCCCTATCAAAATCCCACCCATTTTTTCCAAAGAAATGGAACAAATAATCCTAAAATTTATATGGAACCAGAAAAGACCTCGAATAGCCAAAGGAATATTGAAAAAGAAAGCCAAAGTTGGTGGCATCACGATTCCGGACTTCAAGCTCTATTACAAAGCTGTCATCATCA
>PISX010006027.1:0-101368 GCA_004024625.1 Mellivora capensis | reverse complement strand
GGGGGGTTGGGTGGGTATTATGGAGGGCATGTACTGCAGGAGCACTGGGTGTGGTGCATAAACAATGAATTCTGGAACACTGAAAAGAAATGAAATAAAGTGAAATAAAAATCTCCAAGTTTTATATGCTTGCCATCAATTTCTTAAGCATTTGATTTCTATCTACCCCTACCCCCCACCTTTCCACTGCTATTGCTTAGATCAGCGGTTCCTGAAGTGCGGTCTGGGAACTGGTGGACTTTCCTAAAACTGTTTGAGGGGTTGCATGAGGTCAACACTACCTTCCTATAAAATTAAGATCCTATTTGCCTTTTTCACTCTCACTCTCTCACAAATGGACCGAAAATTTCTCCAGAGACTACATGATGTGTTAAATCACAACATATGGAATGTAGAAGCAGATATGAGAATCCAGCTCTTATTTGTTAAGCCAGATAGTCAAGAGATTTGCAGAAATGTAAAATAATGTCATTTCTCTCACTCGTTTTGTTTGTTTTGGAAATATAGTTATTTATTGTACTGGTCATAAAGTGTTTTTCATTTTATGTATTGGTAGATTTGGTAATTTTCATTAAGGAATTTTTTTACCTATATTCTTTAATTTGTCCAATTTTTAAATTTTTGCTTTTTTGCAATGTCTTTAGCAGTTTTCGGTATTAAGGTGATTCTGACCTCACAAAATGAATTAGAAAGTGTTCCTCCCTCTTGTGCTTTATCAGAGAATTTGTGTGGTATTGGTATTATTTCCTCAACTGTATTAAATAATTCATCTGTGGTACAATCTGGGTTTAGAGTTCTCTAAATTGTGGCCTCTTCAGATTTCCCATTTTAAAAAGTATATTTTTCTGATTATTGGTGATGTAGAACATTTCTTCTTCTGTGTTCATATCTTACCCATTTGATCATTGGGTTTCTGTCATTTTTTCACTGATTACTAGAGGTTTCTTGTGTATCCTAAATATTAATCCTTTATCAGTTGTAATCACTGATAAATACCTTATCCATCTGTCCAGGATCTAAAATTTTTTTAGTATCCTTTGTCATACAATTTTGATATAAAAGAACTCCACCATTCCCTTCCTTCAAGAGGTATGCTTTTGGGGTATTAAGAATCCTCTCCTCCCTGCCAATACCCCCAACATGATGTAGTCTTTCACCAACATTTTTTATTCTGAATGTTTTAATATTTTAACTATGATGATTTAATTTTTCAATGAAAAAATGTTTTTTTCAGCTTTATTAAAGTAAAATAGACACAAAACACTGTTGAAATTTAAGGTGAACAGTGTGTTGATTCAGTTCTCTTAGATATTGCAAAATAATTACCACCATAGTATTAATTAATACTTCTATCATGTGACATAATTCCCATTTCTTTTTTGTGATGAGAACATATAAATTCTACTCACTTAGCAACTTTTAAGTATATAATACAGTGTTTATATCACAATGCTATGCATTAGATCCCCCAAATTTGTTCATTTTCTAACTGAAAATTTGTACCCTTTAACCAACACTGCCCTCCAGCCTATGGTAACCATCATCCTACTCTGTTTTTATGAATTGGGCTTTTATATATTATACATATAAATGATACCATACAGTATTTATAAGGACACAACTGTTGATTTAAATTTTATCTTTTTTTTTTTTTTAATTTATTTGTCAGAGAGAGAGCGAGCATAGGCAGATAGAGTGGCAGGCAGAGGCAGAGGGAGAAGCAGGCTCCCTGCCAAGCAAGGAGCCCGATGTGGGACTCGATCCCTGGACCCTGGGATCATGACCCGAGCCAAAGGCAGCCGCTTAACCAACTGAGCCACCCAGGCGTCCCTAAATTTTATCTTTGTAATGAGTTATTTTCATAAAAAAAATATATCTTTAAATCTCCCCTCTCCCTCCACCAGTTGAGTCACGATGCAGTCTTTGTTATATACCAACTTTTCTTTTATACAAGGATTTGTTTCTGGGCTCTTTATTTCGAACTATGTATATATCACTTTGTTCCTGTGTCAGTACATCACTGTTTTTGTTACTCTGATTTTGTAGTATATCTTAATATTTGGGAAACCTGTCTCCTTTCTTTACTAGTCTTTTTCAAAATTTACTTAGCTCTTTTTAGATATTGTTTATTTTCCTATCTTATAATTACTTTACTCAAAATCCTTACTCTTGATTTTTTTTTACATTTTATCAAGAAAATTTTAAAGATATATAAAAGTAGGGAGAATGGAAAAAATAGTCTAATGAACTCCCATGGACTTCATTACCAAACTTCAAAAATTATCAGTGCATGGTCATTTTTGTCTTATATATTGCCCCCCACTTTTCTTTTCTCCACCAGACTAACTTAAATCACAGATGTAATATCATGTCTCTGTATCAACAAAAGTTAAATCACTATTCAAATTTTCCTGTGTCACTTTTTTGAGATGGGATGTCTATTTTTTTTCAATTGAGATGTAATTGACATAAACATTATACAAATTTCAGGTGTACAGCATAATGATTCACTATTTGTATATTGCAAAATAATCACAATAAGTCAAGATAACATCTGTCACTATATGTAGTTGCAAAATTATTTTTCTTGTGATGAGAACTTTAAAGATCTTAGAGACTTAAGAGACTTTCAAATAGACTTTACAGTACTATTAACTAAGGTCACCATACTATATATTACCTCCCCGTGATTTATTTATTTTATAACTGGATGTTTGTACTTTTTGACCCCCTTAACCCATTTTGCCCAACCCTAACTTCCACCTCTGGCAACCATCTATTTGTTCTCTGTATCTGTAAGCTTGGTTGTTTTTTTTTTTAAAGCTTTTATTTATTTATTTGACAGACAGAGATTACAAGCAGGCAAGAGAGGCAGGCAGGGAGAGAGAGGAGGAAGCAGGCTCTCCGTGGAGCAGAGAGCCCGATGTGGGGCTCGATCCCAGGACCCTGGGATCATGACCTGAGCCGAAAGCAGAGGCTTTAACCCACTGAGCCACCCAGGTGCCCCTGTAAGCTTGGTTTTTCAAGATACCACATATAAGTGAGATCATACAGTATTTATCTTTCTCTGTCTGACTTATTTCACTTACTATAATACCCTCAAGCTTCATCAATGACAACAGGGATGTCACACATGACACAATTTCATTCCTTTTTTATGGCCGAATAATATTCCACTGTGTATATATACACCACATTTTCTCTATCCATTCATCCATTGATTGATACTCAGGTTTTTTCCTGTCTTGGCTACTGTGAATAATGTGGAGATGAATATGGGGGTGCATATACTTTTTTGAGTTAGTGTTTTTGTTTTTCTTTGTATAAATACCTAGAAGCAGAATTCCTGGATCATATGGCAATTCTATCTCTATTTCACAGAATTCATTATTCCATTAGGGGTTATAAATAGTAACATTAATATTTTTTTAAAGGTTTATTTATTTATTTTAGAGAGAGAGAGAGTAAGAGACAGAGAGAGGGAGAGAGAGAGCATGTGCATGCAAGCCAGGGGAGGGAGAACCAGAGGGAGAGAATCTTTAAGCAGACTCCCTGCTGAACATGAGCTCACGACCTGAGCCAAAACCAAGTGTCAGATGCTCAACCAACTGGAGCCACCCATGAGCCCCAATAGTAATATTAATATTAAGGTATAAATCTGATCTTGTCACTGTTCTGCTTAAATAGCTTTCTATTATTCTTATCATGGGTATTGTGCACTATCTAAAGAACATGATAAAGTATCTTACCAAAGATAATGATACTCTATCGGGGCACCTGGGTGGCTCAGTGGGTTGATGCATCTGCCTTCAGCTCAGGTCATGATCTCAAGGTCCTGGAATTGAGCCCCATATCGGGCTCTCTGCTTGGTGGGAAGCCTGCTTCTCCCTCTCTCTTTGCCTGCCTCTCTGCCTACTTGTGATCTCTGTCTGTCAAATAAATAAATAAAACTTAAAAAAAATAAAGATAATGATACTCTATTGAGACTGTTGTGCTGAGGGAATTTTCTATTTCTGGATAAAAAGAAGAGGTTGATATTCCCAAATTTATCCAGAGAGCTACTGTTGGGGATCAGAGAAACTACAGAAAAGAACATAAGAGAAATGAAAAATACAAAAAAGAGCATAAAATAATGTTAGCACAATTTAAAAAAAAAAAGTCTTACATGCATCCTAATGGTATTCCAGAAGGAGAGGAGAAAGATGATGTAGCAGAAAAAACATTCAAAGAGAAAATAGCAAAGAAGTTACCAAAATTCTCTCAATTGCTCTCTTCTCCTCCCACCATACCATCTCTTTTTTCTTGTTCCTTTCTCCGTGCTTTAGTCTGGATAATATATATTGACTTTTCTTCAAATTCACTGATCTTTTTGCCTATGTCCAGCTTGCTGTTAGGCATGTACAATGAATTCTTAATTTCAGTTATTGTATCTCTCATTTCTAGGATATCTATTTGCTCTTAATCTTTTTTACTATTATTGGTTTTGGTGACTTTTATGCCCAATTGGGGGCTTGAACTCATAACCCTGAAATCAAGAGCTGAATGCTCTACCAACTAAGCCAGCCAATTGCCCCTATTTGCTTTTTTAGAGATTAATTTTTATTAAGTTCTATATATTTTCACCTGTAAATCTTTTCTTTTGTTTGCCTTAACATATTTATAATACTAGTTTAAAAGTCCTTGTCTGTCAATTCCAATATCTGGGTCACTTTTTGGGTCTGCTTCTAATGGCTATATTTTCTCTTGATTACAAATTATATTTTCCTTCATATTTGCATGTCTTGTATTTTTTAAATTATATTGAACATTATATCTCCAATTATATACCCAACTGAAATACTATTTTGTCCTAGAAAGTGAATATCTTTTCCACTGTCAGGAGGCTAGAATGAGAGACATTGCTTTGATCTGATCAGGCATTATGCTCTGTTGGATTTGGACTGCAAATTTACTTTGAGTTCACCTCAGGTTTCAAACATCTTGAGGGTGAGATTTGGAGTTCGATGCTGTATGTATAAGTACCTCTAGCAGGACTTTGAGACTAGGCATTGTGATACTGACCACATCTTACTTGGAAGCAGAACTGCTGCAACTAACAAATTTATAATCTGTTCATGAAAGACAACTTGAAAAATAATCCCAAATTTAAAAAAAAAAACAAGTATCTAGTCAAAATACTATCATTTTAATAAGGCAACATCATAATTTTTTTTTGCATCATAATTTTAATGTACTTTCTTATAGTCCTGGAACTAGGTGGCTTATGATAGTTTCATTGTTTAATTGAAACTCTGAAATTAACTATATACTTTGGGCGTTAAGCTATTCTCAAGAAGCATTTTCTGCCAGATCCTAAAGAAAAATAGTATTCATAATCAGACTGCTTGTTTTAAAATTTTGTCCAAGGGACGCCTGGGTGGCTCAGTTGGTTGGACGACTGCCTTCGGCTCAGGTCATGATCCCGGAGACCCGGGATCGAGTCCCGCATCAGGCTCCCAGCTCCACGGGGAGTCTGCTTCTCCCTCTGACCTTCTCCTTGCTCATGCTCTCTCACTGCCTCTCTCTCAAATAAATAAATAAAATCTTTAAAAAAAAATTTTTGTCCAAATTCCACTGGTAAGGAAGCATCTATACTTTTGCATTCTTGCAAGATGATTAGTTTAGTAATGTTAATCTGGTGTGGCTTCTTGAATTATTGTTCTCATAATTCTCATCAGGTCTTGTGTACTGTGCCTACCAACAGTTCTCTTAAATAAGTCTTTTATTTTCTTTTAAGTTTTTAAAAGATTTTATTGATTTTTGAGAGAGAGAGAGAGAGAGAATGCATGAGTGGGGGAGGGAGTGGCAGAGGGAGAGCAGACTCCCCACTGAGCAGGAAGCCTGATGCAGGACTTAATCCCAGGACCTGGGGATCATGACCTGAGCTGAAGGCAGATGCTTGACTGACTGAGACACCTAGGTGCCCTTAAATAAGTCTTTTTTTTTTTTTTAAGATTTTACTTATTTATTTGACAGATAGAGATCACAAGTATGCAGAGAGGCAGGCAGAGAAATAGAGAGAGAGAGAGAAAGAGGAGGATGCAGGCTCCCTGTTGAGCAGAGATCCCGATGTGGGGCTCAATCCCAGGACCCTGGGATCATGACCCTAGCTGAAGGCAGAGGCTTTAACCCACTGAGCCACCCAGGTGCCCCAAGTCTTTTGAATTAATACCCCAAATTTCTAATTCCAGAGGTATTAATTTTGGTTAATCTCTTAGGTAAGTATGTCTAAAGCTATCAGTAGCTTTTCTTAAGGGATAAATAAGTCAGACATTTTCCAAACCTTTTGAGTATCTAAGAATAAATTTGTTACTTTTCTACATGAAAGACAATTTAAACATAAATTCTAATGTCCCATCCTTTCCCCCTCAAAACTCTAATGATATTGCTTCATTAAGTAGTTGGCATTTAATATAACAGAGGAGAAGTCTGATGTCAATGTGATTTTTGTTTCTTCAAATATAGCATATTGTGTCTCCATCCTTCACCCATCCACCAAATATCCACCCATGGCACATACACTCTCTTAACCCAATCCTCAGCTAAAGTGCATAGGATTTTTCTTTATCTTGCTTATTACTCAAACATGCTACCAAAATATTTTAAAAGGTCTCTTTTGGGGGGGCCTGGGGGGTTTAGTTGGTTAATCATCTGATTCTTGATCTCAGGTCTGGTCTTGATTTCAGGGTCATGAATTCAAGCCCCACAATGGGCTCTAAGGTGGGAATGGAATCTACTTTAAAAAACAAAAATAAAGTAAAACAAAACAATATATAGGTCTCTTTTTTATGATTTGAAATGTATTTCAGGGACACCTGGGTGGCTCAGTTGGTTAAGCGGCTGCCTTCAGCTCAGGCATGATCCCAGCGTCCTGGGATTGAGTCCCACATCGGGCTCCTTGCTCAGCAGGGAGCCTGCTTCTCCCTCTGCCTCTGCCTGCCACTCTGCCTATGCTCGCTCACTGGCTCTCTCAATCTCTCTCTGACAAATAAATAAATAAATTCTTAAAAAAAAAAAAAAGAAATGTATTTCAGAAGGCTGAAGTGAAGTAGTGGCCATTACTCTCTGAAGGCCATTCTAGTCATATGTGATAAAAAAAAAAAAAAAAGAAAAAAAAGAACTTGGCAAATTCCAGGTTGTCCTTGCTCTCTTCTACTTCACCTCCACCTTGTCTTCTTATCTGCCATACTTGATGATGAGAAACAAACACTTGATTTGGACCCACGGTAGCAATAATGTCACTGAAGCAATAGCTTTCCTTTTGCAGTCCCACTTAGGCAGCTATATCTGATTGATTTTTCAAATTAATTAGTTGGTGACTCCTCTGTTCTTTTAACTACTTCTCCTGAATTGTAACTTCCCTGGCTCCTACTACTAGTACAGAAGGTTCAAATGCTCTAATTAATCTCTTCCAATTCCCTAATTCACTAGGTTCTCTGCTTCTCTTATTAAACCATAGCTGATACTGTTATTGGTACTGGAAATTGGTCCAGAGGAACAGAAATATGATGATAGGACTTTAGAATTGATTCTCCGATCTGCCTAAATTTAGAATTAATGACATTGTTGTCAGTGGTAAATTGGTAGCCTATCACATGAAGCAGCAAAATATGTCCAAACTTGCAATAGTGCAAGCAATAATGCTTGACCTTGTCACCAGCAATCAAGTGCCTATAAATATGCTCTTGCCATGGATTATCTTAGAGGAAAAACAATATTGTTGGTCCCTTGCTTCTACGTGCACTGTAGAACTTCAAGAAAACAAACAAACAAACAGTGAGTTCAGAGTATTAAATTTCTAGCTTTAGATCCAGGTAAGGAAACAGATGTCTCCTATGACTGCCCTAAAACAAACCTTCATCTGTTTTATTTGCAGAGTAACAAGATTCCTAGCCAAGCCCAAAGTTTTATCATGTGGATGGCTAAGCTACAGTGCAAATTGAATTTACAACATCATATGGTCTCTTATAGTAATGTTAGGGTATTGATTGGGAAGAAGTGGGAGAATTGGGGTGGGAACACATGGAAGATTACAATGAGGCTGAGGATACAAATTTTGCTAAGCATCTTTTGCATTAGAAAGACTTCTGTGTTTTGTCTGTGCAACTTAGTCTTCTCTGTCTGAAGAACCAGTAATGACCTTTTTTGAGTTGGTTACTTTATAGGGTCCAGTATGCAGGGTATGGACTTGGAAGGCATCTCTTCCAAGATAAAGGACAAATTGCTACGTAGGATCCCACTTTCCAGGAAGAAGGAGACACAGTGCCTATTGGGCATCTTTGGATTTTGAGGTAACAAACTATAGCTGTATATACTACTCTGATCCATTTACTGGGTAACCCAAAATGTTCCTGGTTTGGTGCAGATCCTGGAGGAATCTCATCATCAAATGTAGGCTGCTGCAAAATCTGCTCTGCCATTTGAGCCATATAACCCAGCTGATATGATTGTGCTTGTGCCATCTATGGTAGATAAGGACATTGTCTTATCCTATAGGAGTCTTTGGCAGGCTCCTATAGGCCTTTGAAGCAAAGCTACACCATCTTCTGCAGATTACTACTGTCCTTTTGGGAAAAGGTTTTTTTTATATCATTGGCCCTAATACAGACTGGTAACTTGACCACAAGCCACCAAGTTACTATGTGACCCAAGTTGCTGATCATGAGCTGAGTGCTGTATGACTTACCAACCATAAAATAAAGTATGCACAACAGCACTCTATCATCAGTCTCGATGGGCCTTGAGAAACTCCTACATTAAAAAGTAAGTTGTAGGGACGCCTGGGTGGCTCAGTCTGTTAAGCGGCGGCCTTCGGCTCAGGTCATGATCCCAGCGTCCTGGGATGGAGTTCCGCATCGGGCTCCTTGCTCGGCAGGGAGCCTGCTTCTCCCTCTGCCTCTGCCTGCCACTCTGCCTGCCTGTGCTCACTCTTGCTCTCTCTCTCTCTGACAAATAAATAAAATCTTAAAAAAAAAAAAAAAGTTGTAGGAGTCATAGCTCCATCTCCTGCTACACTGCTTCCTTTCTTTCAATTTGTACCTATAAATGCATTGGGAATGCCTATAGCTAAGAAAAAAATTGGGCCTAGTTTAAAGATAATTCTGAAGCAAATGCTGATACCACCTGAAATTGAATTACTGCAGTACCACAATCCTACTCTGGGTGGACTTGAACACCAGTGAAGGAAAATCCTCTCATTGGGCAGAATTTCAAGTGGTACATTTAGCTGTCTACTGTATCTAGACCGGAGTTCACCAGAATTATGATCTATATTAATTCATGGGTAATTGCTGACATATGGCTGAATGGTCAGGGACAAAGAACAGAAGTGGAAGATTGGTGACATGACAGTCTGGTCTAGAGGTAGTGGATAGACCTCTCCAAGTGAGCAGTATGGAGATATTTGTGTACCATATGAATATTATCAAAGAGGAATCACACAAAAAAGGATATTCACAATAAGGTGAAAAAGATGACCCACTCTGTAGATACCAGGTATCACTTTTCCTCAGTGTCCGTGTCCTTACCAAATGGGCTTTTGCTTAAAGTGATTGTGTAAGCAGGAATGGAGATTATGCATGGATTTAGCAACATGGATCTTCACTGACCAAAACCACTGCAATGAACCCAAGCTACAACAGCAGAGACTAAAAATGAACCTTTGATTTGGGACCATTCCCTGGAGGATAAGTCAACCTTGGTAGCAGGTTAATTATGTTAGATCAATTCCATCAAAGGGTACACTTCATTCTCACTGGAAGAGCCTTTATTATTATTTTTTAAAAGATTTTACTTATTTATTCATCAGAGTTAGAAAGGGAGGGCACAAGCAGGGGAGAGGCAGGCTGAGGGAGAAGCAGTTTCCCGGATGAGCGAGGAGCCCAATGCAGGATTTGGTCCCAGGACTCTGGGATCATGACCTGAGCTGAAGGAAGACGCTTAGCCAGTTGAGCTACCCAGGTGTTCTGAGACTTACTTTTGGAAGCGTATTTACCTTTCCTGCCTGTGATGCTTCAGTCCAAACCACCACAGCCCATGGATTTACAGAATGCCTTACTCTTCTAAATTCTTCTAAATTCTATATTCTAAAATTCTTTGGAATGTATTGTTTCCAACCAAAAAATTCATTTTACAGCAAATGAAGTGTGGTGATCTGTTCATCTCATAAAATTCACTAGTCTTACTATGTCCCTATCATCTAATATAACTGTCCTCATGGAATGGTAGAATGGCCTTTTGCTTTAAACACTAAGTTATCTTTTAGAGCAATTAAAAATATTTTATTTTATTTTCATTTATTCTATTTCTGACATTCTTCATTTCTTTATTTTGATCTATATTTCTGACCAATATAATGTTTTTTTCTCTCTAAAGAATGTTTCTTAACTTTTCTTGAAGTTTTACTGGCAATGGATTCCTTCAGTTTTGAATTGTCTGAGAACATTTTAATTTCATCTTCATTTTTTTAGATATACATATATATATATATATATATATATTTTTTTTTTTTTTTAAGTAATCTCCACACTCTATATAGGGCTTGAACTCACAACCCTTAGATAAAAAATCACATACTCCTTAGCTAGACACAGGCAGTCATCTTTATTTTTAAGGATACTTTTGCTGAGCATAGAATTATGAGTTGATTTTTTTTCCCTTTCAACACTTGAAAAATATCACTTTATTGTTTTCTTGCTTGGATAGTTTTTGATGAGACATGTGTTATAATTCTAAGCCTTGTCTCTCTAAAGGTAATGTATCTTTTTGTTTAGATACCTTTAAGATTTTTGTTTGTCTTTGGTTTGCTGCTTTTTGAATATGACATGCTTAAAAAGTGGGTTTTGGTATTTATCCTACTTGGTGTTCTCTGAGCTCTATGGCCTGTGACTTATTGTTTGTTAGTAATTCTAGAATATTTCTGGCTATTATTCAAATATTCTGCCCTGTTCTTTCTTTTCTCTGGGATTCTATTATACATATATCAGACCATTTGATATTGTCTCACATCTCTTGGATATTCTGTTTTTCTTTTGTTTTTTGTTTTTTTTTTTTTTCTTTTGAATTTCATTTTGGGTAATTTTCATTGACCTATCTTCAAATTTATTGATTCTTTGCTTCCCTGCATTGAGTTTACTGATGAGCTCATCTAAACATTATTCATCTCCATTGCTGTTTTTTTAAAATTTTTATCATATGGGTCTTTATTTGTGCTGCTCCCCAGGGAGAATCTATCTCTTGTAGCTCTCCAAGTCATATTGTACTATTATTTTAAAAATCAAATCATTTTGGCATGAGGTAGTGGGTAAGGGAGGGGAGCATACTATGATATTCAGATAAATAATAGCTGTATGTAGTCACTGTAAACTTAGGTCTTGGGGTATGGACTTCATAAGTGTTTCTGTCTCTCCTGAAGATGTAGTATGAGGCGTAGCCTGCTTTCCTGCTCCTCCTCCAAGGATAGAGCATTCTTTCTGCCCTACAGTTTTTGGTGCCTTTTTCACTGCAAATTAAGTTCTATAGAAGAGACAGAAAATATGGTTTTCAGCAGTAGCTGTTGATCCCCTCTCACACCGAGCATGGTGAAAGAATCTTTCTCAGGATTCTGCCCACTCTTCTTTTGTTAAAATCTCATTGGATTCTTGAAGGAAAATCCTGTGAGAGTATGCAGTCTCCTACATGTCTTTTGGTGTCAAATCCAAAAGATTATCTCTAAGACAGTTGTCAAGAAGCTTACTACCTATGTTTTCTTCTAGCAGTTTCATGGTTTCAGGTCTTTCATTCAAATCTTTAATCCATTTTGAGTTAATTTTTGTGTAGTATAAGATAGTAGTCCAATTTCATTCCTTTGCATGTAGCTGGTTCAGATTTCCCAACACCATTTACTGAAGAGACTGTCCTTTCCTCATTGTATATTCCTGGTTCCTTTGTCATAAATTTATTGTCCACACATATGTGGTTTCATTTCTGGGCTCTTTTGTTCCATTGATCTATGTACCTGTTTTTACACCAATACCACACTGTTTTGATTACTATAGCTTTGTAATATAATTTGAAATCAGGGAGCATGATTCCTCCAGTTCTGCTTTCTTAAAATTGCTTTGGCTATTTGTGTTTTTTTAATGGTCCCATGCAAATTTTAGGAATTTTGTTCTGTTTCTGTGAAAAATGTCATTGGAATTTTGATAGGAAGTGTCTTAAATCTATAGATTATTTCAGGTTGTCTGGACATTTTAATACCGATTTTTCCAATCCATGAACATGGAATATTTTCTATTTATTTGTATCTTAATTTTTTTCATCAATGTCTTATAGTTTTCAGTGTAAAATCTTTCACACCCCCGCCCTTGGTTAAATTTATTCCTAGGTATTTTATCCTTTTTGATGCAATTGTAAATGAAATTCTTTTTCAATTTCTCATTCTAATAGTTTTTTACTAGTGTATAGAAAGGCAACATTTTTCTATATTGATCTTGTATCCTGAAACTTTACTGAATTTACTTTTTCTAACAGTTCTTTGGAGGAGTCTTCAGGGTTTTCTATATATATAATATTATATCAACCACAAATAGTGACAGTTATCTTTCCTTCCTGATTTGGTTGACTTTATTTCTTTTTCCTAACTAATTATTCCAGCTGGGACTTCTAATACAATGTTTAATAAAAGTGGCAAGAGGGGGCATCTCTGTCTTGTTCCTAATCTTAAAGGAAAAGCTTTCAGCTGTTCACTGTTAAAGATGATGTTAACCATGGACTTGTCATAGATGGCCATTATTATGTTGGGGTAAATTTCCTCTCTACCTACTTTATTGAGAGTTGTTATCATAAATGGATGTTGAATTTGTCAAATGCTTTTTCTGCATCTTTTGAGATGATCATATGATTTTTGCCCATTTTAATGTGGTATATCTCATTGATGGATTTACAGATTGAACCATCCTTGTATCCCTGGAATAAATCCCATTTGATCCTGGTGTATGATCTTTTTAATGTATTGTTGAATTTGGTTTGCTAATATTTTGTTGAAGACTTTTGCAATCTCTGTTCATTAGGGGTATTGTACAGTTAATTTTTTTTCTTGTGGTGTCTTTCTCTGGTTTTGTTATCAAGGTAATGCTAACCTTATAAAATGAGTTTGAAAGTGTTCCCTCCTGTTTTTTGGAAGATTTTGATAATGACTGATATTAATTAATTTTTACTTATTTATTTTCTAAATATTTATTTGAGAAAGCATGCATGCAAGTGAGGGAAGGTATAGAGGGAGGGGGAGAGGGACAGAATCTTAAGCAGACTTCCTGCTGAGCATGGGCCCTGATGCAGGGCTTGATCTCACAACCCTGAGATCATGATGTATGGTAAAATCAAGAGTTGGGTGCTTCACTGACTAAGCCACCCAGGCACACCTTAATTCATTTTTAAATGTTTGGTAGAAATCATCAGTAAAGCTATCTGGTCCTTGGCTTTGCTGTCAGTTGTTTTTTTGTTACTAATTCTCCTTACTAGTAATCAGCATGTTCAGATTTTCTATTTCCTCAGGCTTCATTCTTAATAGATTATTTCTAGGGGTTTATCCATTTCTTCTAGGTTGTCCAACTTCTTGGCATAAATTGTTCATAGTAGTGTCTTATGATCCCTTGTATTTCTGTGGTATCATTTGTAACATCTCCTCTTTCATTTCTGATATTATTTATTTTTTCTTAGTGAGTCTAGATAAAGTTTTGTCAATTCTGTTTATCTTCTGAAAACCAGCTCAGTTTCATTAATCTTTTCTATTGCTTTTTCAATCTCTATTTCATTTATTTCCACTTTGATATTTGCTATTTCCTTCCTTTTGTTAACTTTGGGCTTGTTTATTCAACTCTTTTGAGTTCTTTGCCATGTAAAGTTAGGTTGTTTGAGATTTTTCTTGTTTCTTGATGTAGACATTGCTATGAACTTCCCTCTTAGAACTGCTTTTGCTGCATCACATAAGTTTTTGTTTATTGTATTTCCATTTTTGTTTGTCTCAAGGTATTTTTTTCTCTTTTGATTTCATCTTTGACCCACTGGTTGTTCAGGATCAAAATATTTTTATTAAAATAAAATCCTTTATAGTTCTAGAGCTCAATGTAATTTAGTTGCTAATTTAAAAGTTAAATATGTTTCATTTATATTACATCAATATCTACATGTATGGTATACAAATATATGATTAATATGCATTATTTGATATTTCAAAAAGTTTTCCAGAAGCTAAGTACAAATTTTGAGAATATTGTAATAAGTTCTGAGTACCTACAGAACCACAAACTGGAACCTGAGAAAAGCAAGAAAATGGAGGCTTGACACTACTGGCAAATGACTGTTGAAGAAAAAAATCTATTGACTCTGTACTAACAGAGAGGAAGGATATGAAAAGTTAATTTTTAAAATTTATCTTGCAGCTCAAGCAATTACATACTCTGAAGTTGTGTGAGTGTCTCAATCCACCGACCTCCACAGTATTCTGACAATTGGCTTTTATTTTGAGGACACAGAGCAAAAAATATGGAGAAGCATTCCCCGGAGGCCTTTGGTAATATTAGCAGAGCAGATGTTTTAAGATCACAGTAGCCATTATGGTACTGCTGAGTGTCAAATTCTGAGTGACAAAGGCATATGTGTGTTCTTATAAATCTGTGTGTATGTTTATGATATATAATGGCACATGGGGACCAGAAAAGAGGCCTGTTTTACTGAGATATAATTATAGTACTGGTTCTATCCTTTTTATTGAGTTCCAGTTAAATATTTTCTAATAGAACCCATTTCATTCATTTAGATCACCTATGTACCTTGGAAAATGGTTTAAATACCTCTTCCCTTCTCTGGTGTCTTCCTCTATTAGTTTTCTATTGCCATGTAACAAATTATGACAAATTTAGTAACTTAAAGAAATATGCATCTATTATCTTGGTTAAAGAAATATGCATCTATTATCTTGGTTTCTGTGGGTCAGGATTTTTGATATTATTTAGATGGATCTTCTGCTCACAGAATCACAAGGGTACAATCAAGGTACTATTTGTGCTGTATTTTCATTCGAATGTTTAGCTAGTAAAGAACCTACTTCCAAGCTCATTTGGTTTATTTATAGAATTTATTTCCTTATGGCTATATGACTGAGGGTCCTGGCTTTTCCCTGACTGTTGGCTGCAGCCTACCCTCAGGCTACCCACAGATTTGTAGGTCAGTTTAGTAAATTTCCATGTTGGTTTCTTCAACATAGTTGCTTACTGTGTCAAGCCAGCAATGATAAACTCTTTCCTCAGAAAAGGCCCAGCTCCTTTTCAAAGGGCTTTTTTCAGGGATGTCTGGGTGTCTCAGTTGGTTAAGTGTTTGCCTTTGGGTCAGGTCATGATCCTAGGGTCCTGGGATTGAGTCCCACATCGGGTTCCTTGTTCAGTGGAGAGCCTGCTTCTCTCTCTGCTTATGCTCTGTCTCAAATAAAAAAAAAATCTTTTAATAAAAACAAAAAACAAAAACAAAGGGCTTTTTCCAGATTAAGGCAGATCTACCCAAGGTAATATCCCTTTTGGGTGGTTAACTTGAAATCAATTTATTTGAAACATTAATTACAACTGCAAAATTTATTCACCTTTGCCATACTCTATTGCCTAGAAGTAAGTCATGGATTCTGCCCATACTTAAGGGGAGAGGATTATACATGGTATGAACATAAAGAAATAGAGATCATCCTGGAATCCTATGTTCTACATTTCCTATTCCCAGAATTACTTCTTGAGTTTTCCCAGGCTTATCTACTTAACACTTCAGTAAACTTCTCTGAAAATTGGAGGACAATAATAAAAATTATCAGGTTAATTCATATTTCTTCTTAATGATAGTATACAGATATACAGTACAGATGTACAGATAGTGTACAGGATGTACAGATAGAAACTGCTCAAGCTGAGCTATGTCTGCACTTTTACCATTCTGACAAGTACTATTATTTTATTACTTCTACTACTACCACCACTAGGATGATTACTATTAGCTGACCACTTATCGAGATATTACTATATATTCAGTATTATTTGAAGTGTTTTACCAGAATTTAATCTTCATAAAAACCTCAGCAGACAGGGGCTATTTTTTATCATCCCCATTTCATATTTCAGGAACCATTTGTATAGAGCAGTTTAGAATGTGCAGCAGTAAAGTAGCAGCAACAGGATTCTAATTCAGGTAGTAAACTTTCAAAGCCCATTTTTGTAATCACTACATTAGGTGGTCTCACTTTGTAGTATCAGAAACTTCAGTTTTCCTCATTAGCTGTTCCTTTTTCAAGTTAATGCTATTTGTTCAATTGCTGCTCAATAGCTACAACTGAAATTCATTTATGTTTATTATTTTAGGTTTTTTGTTTGTTTGGTTTTTTTTTTTTTTTTGGTGAGAAGTTCTGTGATTTTGCTTTACTACAGCATTTTTCCCCCTAGAATATTCAGTCTGTTTGTATAAATAAGGCCAAAAAGGTGGATAAAATATTGAAATCCTTCAGTACTGATTGGTAAGTAGATGCCCCACCTGTGAATACTCCTCCTACCATCCAGTCTGCCTAGGTCCCCAGCTGAAGAAGCACTGGACCTCTTCACAATCCTACAACTAAGGGATTGATATCTGATGAAGTAGAAGGTCTTCGAGTCTATTTCTGATTGACCAATGCCTAGTGCCATAAGGAATGAGAAATATTTTGAATTTCTGTTTTACCTAACTTGAATTCTTTTTATATTATTCTGACAGCCACTTGAAGCTCTTCATTATGAGTCAGGTCAAGCATCACACTTATTACAAGAAACAGGTAAGAAATTTTCCAATATTCTATGAGCAAGATTTAGGTCCTTTTATTCTGTATTTCTTTTATATTTAGCGTATATCTTCATGATAGTAATGCTTTTTAAAAAGATTTTATTTATTTGAGAAAAAGAGCAGAGTGAAAGAGAGAGCTCACGAGTGGGGGGAGTTGGGGGTGGGGGAAGGGGAGAGGTGGGGGTGGGGTGGAGGGGGAAGAGGGGAAGAAGCAGAGTCTCTGCTGAGCAGGGAGCCCAATGTGGGGCTCAATCCCAGGACCCTGGGATCATGACCTGAGCTGAAGGCAGATGCTTAACCACCTGAGCCAGCCAGGCGCCCTGATAGTAATGATTTAATAATATTTATCTGTATATATGTTTTTTATCTCCATTAGAGGGAGTGTCATTTCCTCTGGGCATCTTTAGTGCCTAGAATAGTATGTGAGTACATAACAAATACTGTAATTGTTGAATGAAGCTATGATTGCTTAGATCAGCCAGCAGTTAGAACGGCTGAAGAAACTCTAAATGTGTAGTTGAGTATATTGTGGGAGATTCAAATACAATAAAACTGTCTAGTTAGAGTCTTAGGGATGCACATCTAGAAGATGAGCATTTCTATGAAAAATGACCAGTTGGTGAGTTAATGCTGAATTATTTTTCCCTTTGCCATTGAGAGTGAACTATTATAAACACAATTCTTTATTTATAGAAAACATACAAAGTGAAATCTGATGGGTTCTATAATTCCAATCCCATTTGTCTTATTATTATAGAATGAAGCTTTTGATATTGATATTAATATTTACAAACTGTTGAGTATTTTATAACTGAGTACCTATGTACTAAATAAATTATAAAACATAGTTATAATTGAGACTGTATTTATAATTTTTTGAACAATCATGTACCATGTTCTGTGTAAAGTACTTTACAAAGCTTAGCAATAAAACAATGCAAATCTGTGTTACTTCCTGACTTATTTACCTTTCAAGTGATCCCTCATTATTCTACAATACAGTTCACCTTTTAGGCAAATAATCTTTTAAATCGGGTCTCATTTTAGAATTCACCTTTTCTAGGAAGGCATTACTGATTCTCCAACTCTGGATTACGTGATTCTCCTAAAGCCACCCAGGATTTCAACTAAGTTGAAAGACTAGAATTATAAAAATAAGTATCAAGCATCCTCCATTAATTTCTTATTGCTTACAATGTCCTGTTTACTTTTGTTTCCTCTAGTATAGATTTCTTGAGGACAGGTACCTAATATAGTTCTAGAACACTGATTGCTAAATAAAAACGGAATGAATAGATAAAGGGGAAAATTACATTAAAAAACAAGATAACCAAACCTTACGAACTATTTGTCAGGCTCTTCTTGCTTTGCAAAATAACTTTACACTTATCCTGTCATTGACCTCTCTTAACCTATCTGAAGCACAGGCACTATCACCATTTCAGAGATGAGAAAACTGTGTTAACACACATGTTCCAAGAAACAGGCAAGAAGACAGGAGTACTTGGATGTGAGCCCAGATCTCCCAACAAACTGAGTAGCATCTTCTCTACTGCATCTCATGGCCTTCACTAAAGATTGGCTCCCAATATAAAATTGCATATAAGGGATACAACTTCCGGTAGAAGGGTATGATTGGAAGTGCTAGCTCTGGCACAAAACTGAAAGAAAATACGTGTCTTCGCCATTCTCTCATTACTTACAGTTTAAAGTATACTTTGTGAATTTTTAATATAAATAATGAACAAATATACTTCAGCCTTTTCCGAAAATCTTTCTCTCTGCTCTTTAACTCTCACGTACCTATTTCCTTCCTTCTTTCCTAAGGCTCATAGAGGGCGCTAACAAAGTGCTACTCACTGGTTGAGCGAAGCTCCACTCAAAACACACCTCACACTGCAACTGAGAGGCGCAGCGCCACCACCTCAGACTTCCTTCTCCTTTCCAAGGCAGGAGGCGTGGCCAACTTCCCTCATTCAAATAAAAAACCAGGAGATTTGCATGGGGAAAGGATGATCCGTGAGCCTATTGGCGGTTAGTACCACGGGCGTGGCCAATATTACGCCCATGTAGCCCCGCCTACATTAATTTGCATAACGGCCCCGGCGCGTGCAAGGGAGAAGCGGGTTTGTTTTTGAATCTGCGGAGGCGGCGGCGGCAGCGGCGGCGCGGCGACTGAAGCGCGCGATACTGAAGCGGCCGCGTTGAGGACGGTTGTGCGGAACGGCTCTGTAGGAAGGAACTTGGTTCCCCCTCCCTCATCTCCCGCCCCGAAAGGTATATATGACTCCTAGGGGCTGTTATAACCACATTTTCTTAAATTACTATTGTATTTATGAAGAGTCAAGACCGCATTATGGCGGCTGCGGGAGTTGTGTGTGCGCCTGCGCGGTTGCGGAGCTGCGGGCGGGCGCTGCATGGGAGCACGTGATCTTGCGGGGTCGGGCTCTAGCTGCAGTTGTGCAGCTGGCGGGGCGGTGGCTGCGCAAGCGCAATATTCATTTTCAAGATCTAATGTTCTTGTTGGACGCCATTTGGGTTCTAGATTTAATTTTCCTCATTCTTGAGGAGTTTCATTTTGTTATCCCCAAATTTCCACATTTTTTAAGGAAAACGTTTCTCTTGTGTTTTGCTCTTATATCGGGCTGAAACTCTTTTTTATATTTTTCCGATTCTCTGAGAAGCTGTGAACTTAATTTTCTGTAAAAATGATTGTCACTTGTGGTTCTCGATTATAATTTCACTTTTGGGCTATTGCTGGGTTCAAGTGTATATTTAGGGAGATAAAGATCAGCACCTAGTGGTGGTCCCGGGGGAAGTACATTTAATTGAACTGCATATCTGCAAATACATCTTTAACCCCAATTTTACCAGTTCTGTTATCAGGGAATGTTTACAAAATAGAAACAGTTTTGAGTTTTGGAAATATGAGGGGAGAAGAGCATTGGGAAAAATCAAATCTCAGTCTAAATTAATGAAGTCCTAATTATTTTGTGTGCTTCTCATCCTACTTGCATTTGTTTTAGATTTTTTTTCAGTCTCTGATCTCTTGTCTATAACTGCTTCAGTTTGGTCATTTTTATTACTCTTTTAAAATTAAGTCTTTTTTTTTTTTAGCATTTTATTATATGTGAAATAAAACTTGGCAAATTTTTTTTTTTACAAAGAATTCTTAAGAGAATTAACTACACTGAGGCCCTTATGAGGAAATAAAGTTAACCATCAATGAAAAAAAAATCAGTTGATTCTTTAAAAAAACTGCCCCATATACATGTGTATGAGATATAGTTGTGTTTGATTTCTTAGTGTTCTTAGTTTTCATTTCTTAAAGAAGGTAGTTGTAAGTATGCTACTGATTATTTTAGTTTACAGTGGTTGTGTCACTGTATTTAAATCTTATATAACACCCCTGGGATAAGTGTTATACAATTTGATATAATTCTGTTACTGCGCAGATTATTTCTTAGTGGACTCAAAATTTGTAACTGGTTTTCATAAATGTCACCTGTGGTTTGTGTGTACATAATTGGTTTCTGGGTTGTTTATATTAACACTATGTTTAAATCAGTTATCTGTCAAATGAAGAAGTGGCTAGTACTTTATAATGGTTGGTTAGGGACGGTTTTCTTGCCCAAAGCAAGTAGTTAGTATTAAGTAGATGTAATTGAAAGGAATAGTTTTGGTTGGTGTATTTTTTAAAAATGACATCACATACGAGATAGAATGGAGTGATAGGAAAGATAATTCTTTTTTCTCAACAGAAAATTAGCCATTCATATAATTCCTGGACCTCTGGACTCTTCTACACAGAAATTATATTTAGAGAGCAGTTGTGTAATCTTTTCCCTTTTTATACTTATGAGGTGGATTACCCAGCACACCCTTCCCCCACTTCCTGTGAGATTCTTTCAGAAGTTTAGAGTTGAAAATGTGTTGTATTTTCTATATCTGTTTGTATGTGTATTTATGTACACATATATATTTAAGTTAAGAAAAGAACTTTGATCTTAGGACTTGATATGCTTTGCACTTCCAGAAAAGTGAAATATTTTGGTTTGTATATTTAAACTTAAGTTTTCATTTGAATATACAGTTGGTTGCCTCTTAGGTTAATCCTTAAGAGTATAAGAGGTACTTGAAAACACTGAGGAACATAATGTATAATGTAAATATTTCTTAGTAAGATAATTTTGCTATTTGTTAGAAAGGCAAGCATATTTCTATAAACTTAAAACTAAGACCAATGAATTGTCTGAATGTCCACTCTTTGTTTGCTGTTCTTTCAATAACAAGCATGTTTTGAAGTTTTTGTTTGGTAGTTAAAATACCACAAAATTTTGTCACATATGTAACATAAATTATATTAGGACTATATTACTTAAGGAATGAATACTAAGTTACTGGGGTCATTTAAAACCTTTTTAGTTTTGTAGATTTTAAATATCACAAAATGTAGTTTAGACAAAAAGGTTTGATTAAGCCATAAACCATTAAAATTCTTTTTTCTTTAAATTGTGATTTGAATATATGATATATATATTTAAATACTTTTTTTTTTTTTTAACTTATAACACATTTGGAAAGTATTGAAAATTAGCAACATTTAGAAATCAACACTCTAAATGTTTTGGTGATTTTTGTTATTTTTCCATGGTTGATCAGTCAGTCAATAAATAGGATTGTTCAATAAATATTGATAGTTTTTCATAATTTCATTCCTGTCCTCTTAATTCAGTATTATATTGTGGATGTTTTCCCATTTACTTATTCTTTTAAAAATACTTTACCTTTTTTTAAAAGTATATAATAGTCTTTTAAAAATGTTTAATGGCTGCATATATTATGTTGTGAAAATATCCCAAATCATCAAATACTCTGCAAATGTTTTTAAGTGGTTACGGAATATTGTTATTTCTAATAACAATGTACTGTGACTTACTAAACATTTCTTTTATTGGCCATTTGTTGACTTTCTCTGGTATAAATAATGCTGCTGTGAACATCCTTGCACATGAGTCATGAACAGCATCTTATAGTATTTCTTCAAAATTACTGCTTCAAAGGGCGTTTAAACTAATACATACAATTAATAAAGCTTTGTTGTTTTGAAAAGCATTTCCCATACCACCATCAATTTGATGGCTGAAAAATTTTTTTTATCTTTATGATAACTAGTGAAGTTCAGCTTTTTAATGTTTATAAATGCAGTTTTCTCATTTTTGTGAATTAGCTGTTTGAGGCTTTTTAATGTATTTTTCTGTGGTGGATGTTAATGTTTTTCCTATTGGTAACAGCTATTTATGGATATAGCCCTTTGCTCTTCATATTTTTTGCCAGGTTTTTTAATTTTAAGTTTATTACTATTAAAATTGCTTATGGTTTTATATATTCAGAGGTTTGCTATTTTTGTGTAGTCTAAATGCAGTGCTTTTTCTTATTTGTGATCTCTTTTAGGACTTCTTTGCCTAGAAAATATGACCTGTTGTGGGAGGAACTAAATGTTCACCTATTTTGTTTATTTTTTCTACATATTGTAAAGATCTTTAAAAAATAGTGTTTTAATATGTATGGAGTTTATTTTGCCATATTGTATGAAAATGGGTTGCTGTTTCCAGTTTTTTCAAGTACATGTTTTCTTAGAATTTATGTTGGTGATCTCTTTTCTTACTGCTTTGAGTTGCTAATTTTGGTCATAAGTTACTAGATTTGAGCAATTGTTCTGCTTCATTTATTAGGGATCTTTAACTTGGGGTCCATTGGCCTCAGGAGTTCTATAGATAGGCTTTAAGAGAATTCCTTGGTAGATCCTTCCATGGATTCCTTGATGTATACAACTTGTACATATGCAGTTTTCTGGGGAAAGAGTTATAGTTTTTATCAACTTTTGACAGGAATATGTAATATAAAATCTAAAAAGAGGCTAACAAGCACTGTCTGGGCCTTATTCATATAGCAGTACTGTACTGTTTCATATGCTGTTGACTATATAAATATGTGGAGGGGAAATACTCATGATTCCTTTTCACAATTTTCTTAGCTAGTCTTCCCTGTTTTTGCAGATGAACTTTGGATTCATTTGGTTAAATTTTTAAAAAGCCAGTTATTTGAAGTTTTGTTCAGAATTGCATTAAGTCTAAATTGGGGTGAGTTTACATCTTTTTACTATTCTTTTTTTTTTTCACTCATGACTAGAATACACTTCCTGCAGGTTCCACAAAATATCCTTTTTAAAGAACCCTGGAAAAATTTGTGATATCTGTTACTTTTCTTTAAGGTGTTATTTTACTTGTTTCCTAGTGCTGATATAATGTTAATAGGGATAAGTTGTTAGAAGATATAGGACTGCATTTCTATTTTTAATCTGCCTTAGGACATGGTGATATGAAAACAGTGCAAGTATGAAGTTAGAAGTGGGAAAATAGGTTGGCAAGAAAATGTTCTACAATATTTGAAATCAAAATTTTTCTTTGAGACTTTTTTTTTTTTTTTAATAGAGGAATGTTGAAAAGCTATTTTTCTGGCCAGGATGGAGCCCAGTAATATAATAAAGATTTTTATTTTTAGTCTCTTTGGTAATTGTAGGTTATTCTCTCATCAGGGTGTTTTCCTAATTACTAGTAAATTTATTGACCATTAAATGTGTTCTTTGGGCTGATTGGCTTCATGAAAATAAAACTAAGAACTAGGTAGAGATCAATTGTTAAGATATTACTGGCTTTTATCAAACTTTTAAAGTGAAAAATTCCCATCTTTGGGTCTTTTTCAAGCAAAACTGCTTACAGAAATTTGCATATCTTTTTTTATGTGGCCTTTGCTCTTACTCGGAAACTTTTTCTAGTTCTGACAACTTATGATACTTGGTGTTTTAGACTATAATAGGTGAGGAATAGCAAAAAAAGGGACAAAGGAAGTGTTATTGGAGAAACATACATGAACAGGAGCAAGAAGTGATGGCTAGCATCTTGATAGTGAAGAAGGATCTGGTTTCAAGTGTTAGAAGCAAGAATTTAAAAACTTAGTTTTGAGATCATATAGTTTGTGAATTAGTATTCCTAGAGCTGAATCAGTATTTGTAACATGTTCATTATGGTGGTTGATGATCTTATTAATGATTTTGGATCCTAGAGAATAATTTAACTTGTTCAAGAAGGCAAAGAACTGTATGATTTAGTTTAGAAGGGTTTCTATTGTAATTTTTAAAGTTTTGAGGTATATGGAAGATTCATACATGGGTATATGTACTTTCTCAAGGGAATTACATGTAAGGTGCATTATGGATAAAAATTAAGTTATGTTTTAACATAATGTAAGTGGTAGAGTACAAAAAAATCATCAAGTAGCTCTGAGAAGCCATGTCTCTATAAGTTTCCTAGGGTATCTAGAAATTACCTATGTACTAGTGGAGCTTCTCTTTTGAAATTCTTGCCCATTTGACCTTGTTATGTTCTTTATGAGTCCAAGATTTTAAAAATGATTTTGCAGTGTTCTTTCTCAGACTGTCCTGAAATCTAAAGAGTGAGTTAGTGGTTTATCCAGTCATTTTGAGCTTGTTAAAACAGAAGAGTGAATTCCAAAAAATTAAGCTTTATTTATATATGCTTCAAGTTACATGGTAGAAACCAATTTTGTATTGCAGATAGAGAGTATGAGTGCTGGGCAGCATTTTCATTTTTTTAATGCCTGCAAAATGAGAAGACTAGAGTACCAGTGCTTGTTTGTACAGTGTGAATGTCTTCAGCTTTGAATTTTGACCATTTGCATTTTTGAGTCTTTAAGAGAATGACTCTGGCATCTCCTCGGCCACTTTCTAAAAAATGTGATAGGCCTAAGGGTATAGTTGGCAGTACTTTCCTGAGAGACTTCATAATTGGACGTATGTAAATATGAAAGTCTGAGAAATGAAGATGACCTATTAATTTCATCATGAGAAATGTTCATTTACTTATGTCTGCAATTTTTCATTGCTCAGAATATTATAAAATATTTTGTCATTTTGTTTCTGATAACTGGGAGTAACTAACTGTATACCCTTTAATTTGGGAGAGAGGACCCCTTGTATGATGTGAGGTGGTAGTGTCATAATGTCTTACTATAGAGTTCTTTGTCTCTTTCTTTGTTTGTATAGCCCTGTGCTACTTTGGGAAGTGATTGTCATGGTAGGTACCTAGGAATAGTATGTCCATTACTCTATGGCAATTCTACATTTAAATGAGAATTTGACTTGAATGTTAAGGTAGTGATTCTCAGAACTGATAGAGCTATTAAGTAGCTCTATCTAATAATTACTGACTACCTTGAGTCAGTAATGGTAAAAGATAATGCTGTCCAGTTTGTAAAAAGGTAAACCTAGAAGATGAAAATAGGATCTGCCATTTTAAGAACCAGTGAAAATGTGACTGATGAAACAGTGAATGATGTGACTGCTTCAGCTCATTCTCAACTAAGGCTTTGGAGTTTAGTAGGGGTGTATCTGCCCTGTTACCCTTACTAGATTAAGTATTTTAAAAGGAAGAAGTAGTGAAAAATATAGAAAAGAGACTTTTTTGAAATTTTCTTTTATTTACTTTTAGGTGTTAAATGTCAAGAGCTAATTAGATTAGAATAAAGACTGAACGGCTCTGTGAGACTTTTACCATGGTTTAAGGATGATAACTGTTTATTTCTCTGCTGTAACAATACAGAAAAAGACTCTTTAGGGTTTAAGGTGGCTGTGACTTAACATATGGTTCAAGGTTGAACATGACTACTCACAGTTTACCAACCAGGGGCAAGAGAGAAAGGTTCATGGTAGTATACCCCTCATTCTTTTGCGAACATGATCTGGAAGTGGCACGTATCACTCTGACTCATGTTTTATAGCTGAGAATGTAGTCATTGGAACATGATTAGTTGGGAAAGGAAGGCTGGTTAATGTAGTATCTAGGTGGACAGCCATGTGCTTACTAAAATTAAGGAATTTTATAAAAGGAAAGAAATGGGTGTTAGGGAACAATTAGCCCTTTCTGCTATAAAAGTAAGCTGGAGAAGTAGTCTCTCAGAATAATTCATAATTTGATATTGAAAACTAGTTTTTTGCTTTAACAGTTATAGTTAAAACTCTGTGTCTTCCTTGTTTTTTCCTTCTCCTCCTTCTTCTTTTGAGAAAGAGTGCGAACAGGGGAGAGGCAGAGTACAAGGGAGAGTGAGAATTCTAAGCAGGCTTCACGCCCAGTTTGGAGCCTGACATGGGGCTTGATCTCATCACCCTGAGACCATGACCTGAGCTAAAATTAGAGTCAGATGCTTAACTTACTGAGCTACTGATGGTACTCCTCTATAACTCCCTTGAAGTGGAATTTTGAGAGCTTCGTATTCATGATTTGTGGTTGAGATTCTAGTTATTATATTTACCTTATTTGGTGGGATACTTCCCATTTCTGCTTGCCTTTGCAAACGTATTAAAATCATGTTTAGCTCTGCAAGATTGGAATTTTAATTTAATATTAAAATCTCCATATAATATTTTTGTTATTTATTCAGTTTAATATTTTTAAACTTTACCAGTTAACTTGCTTATTTTAAAAGGATGAAAGATTATGGGTAAGGACTGTGGATAGTGACAATTGTTTAAGCTACTTGTTTTAGTCTCAAAGTTGTTTTTGTTTTAGAAAAAAAAAAATTTTATTTTTAATTTCTATACCCAATTTGGGGCTCAGACTCATGACCCAGAGATCAAGAGTCTCATGCTCTACTGACTGAGCCAGCCAGGTGCTCCAAAGTTACGTTTTTATCATCTTTTCCAGATCCTGTTTTTCTTTTGTAACTATATGTGTGAAATATACATTTTGAAGCTAGAAAATATGATTTTTGAGGACCTTAAAATGTACACAAGTAAAACAATTGTGGTTGTAAATTCTTTGCATATGGGTAAAACTTACCTGATTAATAAGTAATTTAAAGCAGCTTTCTGTATAAGTAAAAAAAATATTTAAAAAAATATTCATGTAAGGCACAAAAAGTGAAACGATAATGGGGGAGATCAAGGAAATCTTAGGGAAGTTATAGTTTAGGGATAAACTAGAAGGATGTTCTCAGTAAAGGAAATAGGGTGTTCAGAGTATCAGAAATGAGAAAGTAAGTGTGTTAGGAGAACTCTGTGTTAGGGAGTGTGTTAGGAGAACTCTGAATAGTTCCCTGGTATATGACATAAGATCCTTGATTTTTTGTAAGGGTCATTGCTGCCATTGTGCCTATATAATATAACTAATAAAGAGGATGTTGTTGTTTTCAGCTGAAAAATTTTTAATTACTTTTTTTATTATGCTTTGCTTCCTATCTCACTTAAAGGCATTTATTCCTTTATGTTTCTATGTTTATAGTTGTGTAGTCCTTCATAAGCTTTCTGCAGTTAGGAATTACATCTTATTCATGTGTCTGGCAATTGTTACGTTTTAAAGAAAAACCCCATTTAATTAGGAATGATAAAACCACTATTGAAAGTGTAAGATTGTTTTTCACATTGCCTTCTTTAATATTCACTAAATATTTCCTTATTGAAAGACTAGAACCCTTTTGTTTTAGGTGGAGGTGCAAGAAAGGGAAGTAAGATATGCTAGCTCCTTTTTTTAAAAAAGATTTTATTTTTATTTATTTGACAGACAGAGATCACAAGTAGGCAGAGGAAGAGAGGGGAAGGGAAGCAGGCTCCCTGCTGAGCAGAGAGCCCAATGTGGGACCCAGGACGCTGGGATCATGACCTGAGCTGAAGGCAGAGGCTTTAACCCACCCAGGCACCCCATTTTTTTCATTTAACTCATGATTATCCACAGGTGTCAGACTTTTTTTTAAATAATTAAATACATAATTTACTTAAGCACCCATTGGATATTGTCAAAAGATTGATAGGCACTTTGCATATGAGAAATCACAAATTGTGAATCAAGTTTTAGAAAAAGTTCTTCCATCTCATTCATTAAAAAAATAAAACAGGGAAAAACCAGTGCTTATATATTAACAAATCTCTAATATATAACTCTGAAGGACATAAATGTGTGCAAATTAATAAGGTTTTGATGAAAAGATGGAATGACATAATTATTTTGTATTTTTAAGTTTCTGTAATTCTCTCCTCCCCCACCAAATTTAAGTGATTTAAAAGTTGGAAGATAGCAAAATTGAAGAAAGAAAAAGGCAGAGAATTTTCCTACAATCAGTAATATGGTGAAGTGGAAAGAACAGTAATTTTATATTGGGATCAGGGCATTTAGAGTCTCCCAGCTGTATTAATATAAAATGGTGCTGCCACCTACCTAATAGGGTGATTGTGAGGATTAAATGGGATTAGATATAAAAAATGGTTAGCAGTTTTTCTTGGCACATTTTTCTTTTCTGTCTCCAATCAATTGATGAATCGATTAGTCAGGCATGCATATCTAAGAGGCAACTAGGTGCAGCTATAGGGAGCCCTTCAATGCAGGAGATTTATAGAAAATGACAATATTCTTAATTATTGGAGCTAGAATAAAATGTTTAAAAAATTTAGAGTAAATTTTTTTTACTCTAATTACTAATCTAATCTAATTTACTCTAATTTTTTTACTCTAAAATTACTCTAAATTTTAAAAATTTAGAGTAAAGTAATTTAGAGAAGTAGTTTTATGATACTACTCATCAGTAGGGGAAAATAAGCATTTGAAAAAGTAGTGTATTTGCAAAGGTTTGTGAAGCGGTCTAGATTTAGGCCTGTTTTATTTTAGAAAGTATTTAACATATAAAAGCCCTGAGAAGTTACTAAATTTACCAAGTTTACAGTAAGCCTCTTCATGATAAAGAAGCAGCCCTTTTCTCACATTAATTATCTTCAGAGTTTGTCAGTTTTTTTCAGAAAATTATTATTGCCAAAGTTAGAGATGAAATCATTTATTTTGGGGACTAGACTTTTTTTTTTTTTTTTTAACTTAAGAGTGCAAAGTGCTTCCTCCCCCTTATTTACTTTCTAGGTATGGAACTTGCTGGACATGCTCACTCAAAATTGAGGCAAAACAAAGTGTCAGTTTTCTTCCATAACCATTCCTGTGGCCAAGTTCCTGCCCTGTAAAACACAAATTTGAATGGATAAGTTTGTTTAATGATCTTATACTTTATTTATTTTTCTTGATACTTTATTTACACAGGCCTAATGAGAAGTTAATACGAAAAGACTTCCCTGTTGTTTGGTTAGCAAAACTACATACATTTTGTTTAAGAGTTAACTTTTGTCTAGATGTTTTGTAAAGTGTAATTTTACCTGCTTGATTACAAGATCAGGAACCAAGAGCTGTCTAATTCATCTCAGTGAGCTTTCACCTGCAGTACTTAAAACTGCAGTCTTATGGTTCTGAGATTTCCATATTTGTCAATATTCTAGTGTTTTGGGAACTGATACTCTTTTTTTTTTTTTTAAGGTTTTATTTATTTATTTGACAGACAGAGCTCACAAGTAGGCAGAGAGGCAGGCAGGGGGGTGGAGAAGCAGGCTCCATGCTGAGCAGAGAGCCCGATACGGGGCTCGATCCTGGGACCCTGAGATCATGACCTGAGCTGAAGGCAGAGGCTTAACCCACTGAGCCACTCAGGCGCCCCGGGAAGTGATATTCTTTATTCCAATAAACTTAGGGATCTATAAGTTATAGAAGACATACTAAATTAGGTTCTGGGAGGACTTACTGGCATCATTTCTACATTTGAGGAGCAGTCCTTTTCCCGTTTCATACCTAATTATAAGCTTTCTCTTTTTAAATGTTACAGTTTCATAGTCATGGTTACTAGTTTGATTTATTCAATTTTATCCTGATAGTAAGGAAAACATCCTCATTGGAACTATGTAAATGCATTATAAAAAAGGTAAAAGATTCTGTTTGGATAAGACCAATCAATAAATTTAGTATTTTTCTATAGAACTGCTCTTTAATTGTTTTGGTGGCTTCTTATAACCCATATTAAAATCTTTTACGGGTTATTTTTCCCTTGGAATTCTGAGGATATTGGATCAAGGTATTATTTAAATTATTATTTATACAAAGTATATTTTAAATTGAAGGTTAAAGATAGATTAAGAAGAAAGTGTTTTCCATATATTACCATTAAAAAAATACTAATCATAGTTAAATCAGTTCATTTAGTTCTAGGTAATTCTTGTTTTACTCATCTAGGGTTAAGTAATCTACTTAAACAAAGTTGTCGGCACTGGGCTAACAGAATCATAGAAATTCGGACCCATTCTCTTGGTATATTTATGACAGATTTTGATTTAGGAAGGTAACGTCAGACTGTATACCAAGTGGCCTATATCCTGGAGTCTCTTCTACTTAATAGTGATAGGTAAGATGATTTGGTATGGTCCTTTACTAAGGAATTTTTGATGTTTTATTTAGTAGAGAAACAACCCTCAGGTTTAGTGGCAGCAAGGATCCTGACTCATTTTTGTTTCTTGAGTTTTATCATTACAGTAGGCCTAGGTGCCTTCTACATGTGGTACACTGCTATGATCAGAATTTCATATATCATGTAGGGAATTCCTTTACTCTTTGTCTGTGTAGCACCATTGTTTTCCACGTGTCATGTCTTTTTATTGGTTTATTTTGTCATTAGGGAAAGGAAACCCTATTCTTTAGTAACTTTTTGAGAAAGAGTAAATGTGAAGTATATTCTTTGAAGCCAGAAGTGTGTGAAACATTGTCACTGCATTTTTAGATACTTGATTGATAGTTTGGCTAGGTATAGAAATCTAGGTTGGAAAATATTTTTCTTCAGAATTTGGAAGACACTGTTTCATTATCTTATTTCTCTTACTGCTGAGAAATCTGAAGCCATTCTTATTTCTGATTTTCCCCTCACTGGAAGCTATTAATCTGTTAATAGTCTTGAGTGTTTTGAAATTTCACTGTAATTCTTTGATGTGGCTCTGTTTATCATTGTTTGTTGGCTTTCATCAGGCCTTTTCAGTTTAGCAACTCTTGTTTTTCAGTCTTGGAAATTTTTTCTTAAATGATTTCATTGGAGATACCTTTCATCTGCCGTTTTATCATTCTAATGTGCATTTTTGGAGGGGTACTCCACTTAGGTTTTTTTCCCTCCTACTTAGAACTTGGGTCTTTTTGTTAAGTTAGATTTCTTCAACTTTATCATACAGTTTTTTTATTGAGTTTTTCATTTTTTCTATCATGTTCATCATTTCTACTTTATAGTCCTTGCCTGTAGTATTCTTTTTTTTTTTTTTTTTTAAAGCAAACTCCGTGCCCAGTGTGGATCTAGGAACTCATGATCCTGAGATCAAGTCTCATGCTTTACTGAGTCAGCCAGGTGCCCCTACTATTCTGTTCTTGACACATGACTGCAACATCTGTTCTTACCTGTGGATATTAATGTTTTTGAAGTTTTTTTTTTTTTTTAAGATTTCATTTATTTATTTGACAGAGAGAGAGATCACAAGTAGGCAGAGAGGCAGGCAAAGAGAGAGGGGGAAGCAGGCTCCCTGCCGAGCAGAGAGCCCAATGTGGGGCTCGATCCCAGGACCCTGAGATCACGACCTAGGCCAAAGGAAGAGCCTTAACCCATTGAGCCACCCAGGTGCCCCCTTGAAGTTTTTTTCTTGCATAGTTCTTATGTTTTTTTGATTTTGTTTTGGCTTGTTTTTGGTCTCTGTCTTCCACATTAAATTTTTTTAAAATTTTTATTTATTTATTTATTTGTCAGGGAGAGAGGAAGAGAGAGAGAGTGAGCACAGGCAGAGGCAGAGGCAGAGGGAGAAGCAGGCTCCCTGCTGAGCAAGGAGCCCAATGTGGGACTTGATCCCAGGACGCTGGGATCATGACCTGAGCCGAAGGCAGCTGCTTAACCAACTGAGCCACCCAGGCGTCCCTCCCATTAAATTTTAATCAGTTGCCTTTTTCTTCCTTGCCTGACTGTATTATATGTTGTGGAAGATTAAAAAGCTGAGTAGAGGGACACCTGGGTGGCTCAGTTGGTTAAGCAGCTGCCTTCGGCTCGGGTCATGATCCCAGCGTCCTGGGATCGAGTCCCACATTGGGCTCCTTGCTCGGCGGGGAGCCTGCTTCTCCCTCTGCCTCTGCCTGCCACTCTGTCTGCCTGTGCTCCCTCACTCTCTCTCCCTCTCTCTGACAAATAAATAAATAAAATCTTAAAAAAAAAAAAAAAAGCTGATTAGAAGGGCACCTAGGTGGCTCAGTTGGTTATGTGTCTGACTCTTGATTTTGGTTCAGGTCATGATCTCAGGGAGGTGAGATTGAGCCCCTTATGGGCTCAATGGGGGTCTGTGCTGGGTGTGGAGCCTGCTTAAGATTTCTTTCCTTACCCAAACCCCCTCCCCCCACAAGCTGGCCTGTGTACATTCTCTCTCTCTTAAATGGTTGTTTTTTTTTGTTGTTTGTTTGTTTGTTTGTTTTTAACTTGATTAGAGGGATTCCTGGGTGGTTCAGACCGTTAAGTGTCTGCCTTTGGCTCAGGTCCTGATCCTGGGCTTGAGTCCTGCATCAGCATCCTGCTGAGCAAGGAGCCTACTTCTCCTTCTGTCTGCCTCTCCTCCTGTTTGTGCATGCAAACACACTCTCTTTCTGACTAATAAAATCTTTCAAAAATTGAGAAAAAGTTGATTAGAGAATCTGCATTTGTCAGCTTTCAACTTCTCTTTGGCTTATCTGGGTGGACTGTTTTTTGAGGGCTCCCGAGATCTTAAGGTCTTATGCTTTTTAGATACACTCAGAGAATAGCTTTCCACTATCTTGAGTAGTAGTTAAGCAAAGTTTGTTGAGTGCAGTACAAAAGCTCTTGAAGAGGGAGGGGACCCGAGCATTGCCCTAGTTTTCCATTTTCATACATGGGGAATAAAGATCTGATTGGCGGCAGTCTGGAAGATCAATGGAAGAAGAAGATGGTGGGTCTCTGCAGTAAGCACTCAGTCCCTCTCTTTTTGGTATGCTACTCTAATTTTTTTTTAAATTTTTTTTAAATTTATTTATTTGTTAGAGACAGAGGGAGAGAGAGAGATCCGAGCACAGGCAGACAGAGTGGCAGGCAGAGGCAGAGGTAGAAGCAGGCTCCCTGCTGAGCAAGGAGCCCGATGTGGGACTCGATCCCAGGATGCTGGGATCATGACCTGAGCCGAAGGCAGCCGCTCAACCAACTGAGCCACCCAGGCGTCCCTGCTACTCTAATTTTTAACTGGATGTTGTCTTCATAGTTTTGCTAGGATTGTGGAGAGGAGGTATTCAGTGGGATGTGGTGAGGATATCTAGTGTATCTTACTGATTCGCAAACAGCTTTCACTAGTATTCCCTTTTTTAGTCACACCATCCTACTATTTGCTCCTTTCACCTCAGTTGGCCTAGTTTTTTTTAGTTGCTGTCTCTTTTGAAGTTGCTGTCATGTAACTTAAATTGGTTCTTCCCCCAGTGAAGCATGGAAAATGATATTTTGGGGAACTGCTAAGTTAGTTACCAATGGTCCTGCTTATTTTCCAGCTCCCAAAATCTTTTAGCTCTTTTACTCTTTTCCTTATTCTTGGGGATTTTTGCTTTCAAAAAATAGCTTTACTGGGGCGCCTGGGTGGCTCCTTTGTTAAGTGGCTGCTTTCAGTTCAGGTCATGATATCAGGGTCTTGGGATGGAGCACCACATCGGCTCCCTGCTCGGCAGGAAGCCTGCTTCTCCCTCTCTCCCCCCCCACCCCCCCCCCCCCCCCCCCCCCCCCCCCCCCCCCCCCCCCCCCCCGTGTTCCCTCTCTGTGTGTCTCTCTCTGTCAAATAAATAAATAAAATCTCTCTGCTGTGTCTCTCTCTGTCAAATAATAAAATCTTAAAAAAAATACCTTTACTGTAGTTTTAGTGGGATTTGAGGGAGTGAGATTAGGTGTTCTCATTTCATTATCTTAACATCCTTTTACATTTGTTTTCTTTGTATGCAAGGTTGGTGATAATATGTAACTAAAGTGTAGTAACCAAATAGTTACTACACTTTTTATCTAATACAGTGAAACCTTTTATTTAGATTCCATGGCATTTTCAATATTATGTATATGCAGTTATTTTAATAGTGTGATCTATGTTGTATCGAAGGTTATAGTAGTTGATGACAGTTAATCCCCTTCCAGGTCTCATTGTTATTTGTGCAACCCCTAGCAAATAGTTTACATTCTCTCCTCATAAACCTTTGAAATTATAACACTCTTACTTTACACGATCCTTGTAAGACTGAAATTTAAAAAAAATATGTGAAAGAGCTAAAACATTGGGTAATTGTGGAAATGTTTACCTGACATTAGAAATAACTTCCCAATGTGTTTGCTTTTACAAATAAATAATGATTCAGTTTATCAGGACTTTTTCTATCTAAAGTAATTTTTAAGCAATATTCTTAGTAAAATTTAAGAATTTAAAAGTAAATAATATACTTCTATAACTTTTTATAGACACTTTTAGAGTTCAGCTCTTCCAGGCAGATAGTAGGTCCTGTGTATTGCCTGTAAAAATGTAAAAGCTGAAAAGTACTCTACAAAAGGTATTTTTTCCATTTTGAATTTTAATGATTTTATTTATTTTTTAGAGAGAGAGAGAGAGAGTGAGAGAGACAGAGCATGAGCAGGGGGAAGGACAGAGGGAGAGGCAGAGACTCTCAAGCAGACTCTGAGCTGAGCATGGAGCCCTATGCAGGGTTCAGTTCCACAACTCTGAGATCATGATCTGAGCCCAGACCAAGAGCCAGACACTTAACTGACTGAGTTAACTGACTGAGCCACCCAGGCGCCTCTACTTCCTGGGTTTTAAAGTACAGGGACTTTTTAGGCCCAGGCTAAAAACTTAGTTGAGTCATTAGTTGACTGCTTTTTCCCAGAAAATAAGAGTTGAGATCCTGAAAATGAAGGTTCTTAAAGATGTAGAATTTTCTGAGATTTTTGTGGTAGAAATGAAAACACTGGGAATTAATTTCAACTCACCATCTATTGAGCAATTACAGTGTTTTGTACTATGGAAGTGAATAGAAAATGAATTAAAATGTGATTTCTACCCTTAGGAACTCTAAGTTATGAAATATGGTAAATATAACAATGGTATGCACAAAAGATCTTGGGAGTGAAATTATACCTGGCTTGGGGGATGGGTATAGTAAAAAGAAAAATAAATAAGGAAAAGGTTGTTACTAATGGGATAATTTTAGGTTGAGTCCTGAATAGGATTTATCAGGTGAACTAAGATTGTTTCTTTGGGATAGAAAGTGAAACATGTTGTAGTGGCACCAGTTATCAGAATAACAGCCTAACCATTTTCCTTTTCTAAACTATTTTCGTGATGTGTAGAAACAACCAGTGTGGGAAGGGATGGGTGAAGGAAGCTGCATGGGCTTAGATTGAATGTAGTCTAACATGTATTTCAGCTCCTAGCACTTTTGTGAAGTTATTTAATCTTTGAGCCAGTTTCCTTCACTCATGAATTGGTAGGTAATACATACCTTGTAGGATTACTGTGAGAATTAATTGAAATAATGCATGTAAAACTTACCTGAGGGCTTGATCTATATTAATGTACCTCCCTACCCCTTTGTCTTTTTTTTTTTTTTTTAAGATTTTATTTATTTATTTGAGAGAGAGAGAGGTCACATGTAGGCAGAGAGGCAGGCAGAGAGAGAGGGGGAAGCAGGCTCCCCACTGAGTAGAGAGCCTGATGTGGGCCTTGATCCCAGGACTCTGAGATCACGACCTGAGCTGAAGGCAGAGGCTTAACCCACTGAACCACCCAGGCACCGCCCCCCCCTTTTGTTTTCTAAGGGCTGTGTGTGAAGTAGATAATCAGTCTAGTTACTGTTTTATTTATGTGCCTTGGGATAATAGAGAAAATTTAGTGAATAGGTAGTGAAATGACTGTAGTGGTTGGAGGAGAATTGGTACAATGAGAGAATGTATGTCTTTTTGTCTTTTACTCTGAGATATAAATTGGGTGAAAAGTAGTTCTTGTAGCCAGCAACTTAGCTTGCTCAGGAAAGCTTAGACTGAGAAAAAAGTAGTTAGGATTTACATTGGAAAGGTATTTGGCAAGACATGGGAGGTTTGGAGTGAGGGGGATGGGACAGGGTACATTTGCAGGTGTGTTACATAATTTAAATTTTTGTAGCCCAGACTCCAAAAGAATCTGCTGTCCTGAATATTGGAAGCAGCTCACTTGGCAGATTTAAAAGTTTTGGTTGTTTGTCTCCCCAATAACCTTAGTCCCATTTCAGTGCTACAGTAATGTCTATCTTTTATGAATCTTTTGCAGTTTACCAACCTCTTGCTTCTAAGGAATAGATTTGAACGACCCTCAGAGAATTACTTTTTTTGAAGAATGAATGTGGCTTGGTTTAAGTGTAACTTTTTTTTTTTTAATCTAGTGTAGGACTTGAATAGTCTTTATATACTTTAACCAGTTTGCCTCTTGGAGAATAAATAAGGGTCTTTTAAAAAGCTGAGTTTAAATAGTTGAATTTAAACTGGAAAAAAAAGCTGAGTTACTTTTGTTTCATTTAAAAATTTTTATTATAGAAAATTTTAAATATATACAAAAATAGAATGAAATAATCAACTCTATGTGCCCATCACTTAGCTTGAACAATTATCAATTTATGGGGCCAGTCTCCTTTTGGCTGTACCCCTACCACCTCCTTATACCCTTAACGAATTTTAGTGAATATCTACATAGTGTGGTGGATAGACAAAAGATCATACAGGGGAGCTAGATTTTAGGAAAGTAAACTAAGGAAAAGAGAAGGAAAAGGTGGATTTCCTAGATGATACGAGCTGTCAAGCAAACAAGTTTTTTCTGTGCTCTTGTCCTTCTCTTCTCTTGATGGGTAGGTTACTGCCACGACAGATTTGTTGGGATCCCTCTCAAATTTGTTTTGTTAATATACCCACTTTCAGATTGAATTTTACTCTGTTCTCCCTATTTGCCCCCCCCCCCCACGGATGTCTACATTCTTTATTTTTATTTGTTTTTCACTCATATTAAAATGTTGGGAGGTCTGTGGCAGGGCATGAAATTTAATTTGCCCTGGGACCAAACACTCACCTAGAGATGTCTTTGTGGCCATCTGGACTACAGAAGAGAAGAAAGTGTTTTTACCTTTATGGCAGAATACTTAAAATAAGCTTTGTTGCCATCATAGCTCTAATGACTCTAGTCTTTTCCCCACAGTTATTTAAAATTATTGTCAAATTATTGTCAAGATTCAAAAATTGGACTGCAAGCTTTAACCATTCTGCTAGATTTGAGTACTTTGGGGCTTAGACTCAGTGGGAAAAGATCTTTAATTAGCCTTCTACAAATGGAAATTGACTATCAGGATTTAAGCAACTTAATTTTCCAGAAATTATAAAAATTGGCACCCTTTTCATGATAAAAGTACTATAAAAGACACACACACACACACAAAAAGGGCCTTGAGCAGACTTTTTTTTCTGGACTGAAATGGAGGCTTTCTTTCAAGCGAATTCCCTGATGTTTGCTGTGTGTGATTTGGCTCTATCTCTGTAACTGCTAATATGTGGCATGGACTTTAGGCTGTCTGGGATCTGGATGTGCCCAAAGTCTGTATTGCAAGTCCGGATTCACAGGCATTGTGTTACAAAACTGGCTTGCTGCCTTCTCTGTTTTCTGTGTCCTAAGCAGCTGCATTGTTTGTTGCAGTATATGCATTAGCTGTTGTCTGTGTTCAGTTTCCTGCAGACTGACAAAGTGGGAGGGGCTTTGTTTGATACATAGCTGAGTTTTCACTGTGTGAGTTCTTGAGTGCACATTGCAGCCATCTTAATTACACTTTAGTGCAACTGAGACAGTGCAGCTGTCTCAAAATGGCTGCTGACCTAGTCTTTGTAGCTGCTTAGGCAGCAACTATGTCAGTGAGGAGACTTGGCACATGCACCAGGACCAGAGGTAAGAACCAATTACTCTTTATCTTTGAACATTTTAATTAAAAAATATTTGAATTTTACTGAATTTACATAGCAAGGTGAACTTAGAGCTTGGTTGCTAAGAAGTTGAAGTGTTTGCTTTAAGCTTCTTTTATGGACACAGTACATAGGATGGTGAGGTCAAAGGTTAAATTCCTGTAATTTCTCACCATCTTATGTAATGTCGTTACCAGAACATTTGACCACTACAATAGTGTTTCTGGCCCTAATTAACTTAATATTCTTTTTGTGTTGGATATTTTAGTTTGCTTGATATTTTTTGGTAGAAATAAAAAACAGTATATTTACTGAATAGTTTTTGTTTTGTTTTGTCTTGTTTTGGAAAGAAGCCATAAATAAGCCGTGTTTTGCATGAAGAGCTCTGTGTGTGTGTGTGTGTGTGTGTGTGTGTGTGTGTGTGTGTTTTGGAGCTATTGTTTGATAGCTTTCTGGGAAGAATGTTAATTTTCTGAATATAAGTCATAGTTACAGAAAGAAAAAATTTTTTAACACTGTTAGATTTTTTTTTTTTTTTTTGTACTGGGTTCTAATTCTTTTTCATTATGCTGCCTCCTCTTGGCCATTCAGTTCTTTCACATGTTTTAAGGGTGCTAACTTTTTATTCTAATTACTTTTTGCTTAAATTGTCATTCAGATTCGAATTTTGAGTTTAGAAACAAGTACTCATCTAGGATTGGATACCCCTTTTCTTTCTCCTAATATATTTTAATGCAACAGAACTGAAATAAATACTCTTTTGTTTAGTTAATTGATATTAATTGTTGAGGTCCACTTTAGTCTTAGTTTAAACCTGTGGTATATTTAAAAATAATGTATTTCAGTGATTTTGTTAATTTTGTTTCACAAATTTCAAAAAGCTTTCTTAACATTCTGAACTTGAAACATTTATTGAGATATGGTAAGACCATAGTCACCCAGAGAGTTAGGAGAATGAAATTCTTATTCACATAATATTTCAGATAGAAATTTTAAGCTCTAATGTTTAAATTGTGGTAATTACTAAAAATTTTTAATAAATGGCATAGTACATTTCTTCAGTTTGTTGAGAGTATAATGAATATATCCCTGACTAATATGACATAGAACAGTAAGTTTTGAACTTTCTAAGTGCAGCAACTTTAGAAAACAGCAAATTTTTGCACATTAAATTCTTATGAAGGACCCCTATATTTAAAAGGGACACATGTGGTATTTTATTGTTTTGTATTTATTTTATAATTTAAAAGTGTGATATTTATTTATTATAAATTATTTATTAAATGAGAACAATTAGGCTGTTAAGATGAAAACAAAAGTCTGAAAGCAGATCCTATATCACAGTTTTAATCTTGTTAGTGTCAGGATCTAGGTTGCTTATTTGTAGAACTTCAGATGGTAAGTTAAGGGACTGTAGAATTCTTTTTTTTTTTTTAAGACTTTATTTATTTATTTGACAGAGATCACAAGTAGGCAGAGAGGAAGGCAGAGAGAGGAGGAAACAGGCTCCATGCTGAACAGAGAGCCCAATGCGGGGCTCGATCCCAGAACCAACCCTGGGATCATGTCGAAGGCAGAGGCTTTAACCCACTGAGCCACCCAGGTGCCCCTAAAATGTGAATTCTTTATGTTCTTTTTTAATTTCATGAAGTTAGAGTCTATATTTACACAATTTAACAGTTTGAAATTGCTGCTTTGCCATAAAATTGTGTTTATAGTCTAATTTTTTTTAACAAAATAATTTTTTCTTCATCATTGATCACTGATTTAGTGGCTTCAAATATATTTGGGATCACTAGTTCAGCTTTGTCAATAGCTTTAGTGTGTTTATTTCTCTTTCATTAGCTTACTACTTTGTGAAGTTGTTAGGACTCTTTTTATGTGATATAATGGTGGATTCTATTAACCTGAACATTACTTTATATAAATCCAGTAATATGAGCTTGCCCCCAAAAGAGAAGAAGTGTTGTGAGAGAGATTTTATCCATCGTGCCTTTCAGGTTTACCCTAGAGTGAGTATGACATAGGAAAAGTGAATGTGCTGTGCCCTTAATCATTATTATTTTTATGCCTTTTGTAGTATGAACAGCTTACTGTATTCAGATATTTCATACAGTGCAAGCCAGCTACTCAGTTTGTTCTTTATTGCTAGAGGAAATTGGCTAGGTTGAAATTATTGAAAACTTACGTTGATTGTCAGAGTAAGACCTTAGAGAAATTTCAGTGATCCACTCTTTTTGCCTTTTGTTGTGGCTTATAAAATTTACTTTCATTCTCTATAAGAACACTCCATTGATTATTACTTGTACATGGGGGAACATCAACAATATGGTTTTTTGGAATATTATTGCTATTTTTTTCAGTGCCATGTTGTATTTTTGCAACTATAAGCATAAACTGGACCTCAGTGGGATTATTACTTCTGGGATTTGTGACAGTTTTCAAATTGTCCATGCTGAATTCCAGACTGGCTATTAGGCTGAATAATTGAAGACATGATAAATCTGGGAGCTGGATAATTAAGGTTTAATGTTATTATTTTGTCATCTTTTGTGCTCTCTAGGTGTTTATCCTTTTTCCTGAGCTATTTCATTAAGCATAAGCCTTTAAGGAAAATGTTGAGATAATGAAAGAAATCGACTAAGACTTCAAGCCTAAATTTGAGTTGTTTTTATTACTTCTCTTATATTGATCAACTCATTCCATTTTCTGACTCTTGTTTCCTCATCTGTAAAATGGGAAAAATTCCTATCTATATGGCGAGGATATGCAGAGAACCAGTTTACATAATGTTTCTGAAAAGTACCATGAAATAGTCTGCATGCTAATTTTCCAGTAATATTTGAATGCTCTTCATTTTTTTGTTTCTTAGATGCGATTAGATCAAATGTGATTGGATCAGGGAATGTGTTATATTTAAACAGTATGGGAAATTTCACATATAACTCATGCTCAGAAGCAAGAAGTACTGACTAATATTAGTACATCCATAGCCACTTGATAATATGTTGTATTCATGTTTGTACTGCTGATCCTATTCTGTTACATAGATTAGCCACCTTTTGCTGTATGTAGATGGTGGCAGATATGTTTATTAGGTGAAGCCAATGTAGAATGTTGACATTACAGAATTAAGGAAGTAAAAGGGAGAAATGTTTCGATTCTAGTCTGAGTCCTCCAAATATGCAGTGAGAAAATAATTTCTCTAAAAAGATGACTTGAATTCAGGGCCTAGAATTTTCTGTGTTTTGGTACATATGAGAATCTTAAGAAAATATCGTTTTCTTTCAGTAGCCACAAATTGGCAGCCAACAGACTTTATCCTTTAGCTGTTGCCCTGTTACTCTACTTGTTTAAGCTGTCAAATTTTACACAAAAATCTGGATGTCTCATCTCTGAAAAATAGAAGTTGAGCAGTGCTAAGAATGTATTTCTGCATCAGAAAAATAATCTTCAGTAGAGTACCTACTGTCTCCTTCAGATAGGGCCTATACAGTTCACATCTGGTCTTATTTACTAATTACATTACCTGTTGGGCCCCTATAAACTGTTCCTTTCAGATCCCTATCCTACTTATTTGACAGATTGTTGGCAGCCTTTTATATTTAGAGTACAGCTTCTAACCCAGAAGAAAGTAAGCATAAGTAAAATCCAGCTTCACTTTACTTGGTAGGAAAGACTGCCTGCATAAAGACCATTTTCTCTTTAGAAGATACAGAACCTTTGCCAATCTTCAGCCTTGTCGTGATTTTTCTATATTAGAGAAATATGGTGCTGATTGAAGGAGGTCCAGTGACATCAGCAAAAAGTGGCAATAGAATGAAAGTGAAGAGATTAAAGAAATATTAATTAGAAACATGGATACCTTGAGGTCTTTTAATGTCATAATAGGTTCTCTTTTCTTTAAATGTTATGTTGGTGTTAAAGACATCACTGTTTATCATATTGATGTTAATGATGATACTGCATAAGAAAAAGTATATTCAAGATACACAATTTACTGAAGAGGTAAATGAAATACATTTTATAAAAGACATGTCTAAATTGGTTGAGTTGAGAAGTCTTAGCACTAAAAATGAGAAAGTTGCTAGTAGAAAGTGTTCTTGACTGTATTAGACTAATTTTAGAGGCTATTATAAGCTTATTTTTGTTTAAAGTTTGCTTCTGTTTACATAACACTCACTGTCTCAACTTTGTTGAGACTACTTTGATGATGTAGGAAACATGGTGGTTTATGATCATGATATAATTTATGATTTTCAATTCCACATTTTCTAGAGTGAAAGCCAGCTTCTTAGCATTCATGTAATACCATGTAATACCATGACATTGCTAACTCCAGGGAAATGTTACTTTTTTGGAAAATGGCTTTAAGTTAAAGCAGAAACTTCAGTGGAAATTGAAAAAAGCATTTAACTTGCCTACGAAACACTAACTCTCCTGCTTTCTGAACTCTTCACACTCCCAAAAGAGATAGTGATTTGTGATTTGGGAGAAAGCTTAAAGTCTATTCAAATAAGGAATTTTTTTTTTAAATCGCTTAGGTTAGAACTTTCACAGAATTCTCTATTAGTAATTTGTAGCAGTCTGTTCTTAGTCATTAATGTGTTAATATGAAAACAGTGCTTATTGACACAGTGAATCCTTTGAGTTTAATCCTGGAGTTTAACACCATATCTGAGGAGTTGTTTCTGCATCTGTCTAAGGACTTTTGACCTTCTTGTAGTAAACCAGATGCTACTGCCCAGGAGAGGCATGTGACCTGTTGCTCTCCTTTGCTAACATGGAAGTGTCATGGCATGCATTGTGGAAGCTACTAGTATAGAAGTAAGGAAATGATTATTTTTGCTGGTATGGCTATTAAAAATTACATCGTTTTGGATACATGGCCATTCTGCATTAAAAGAGAGAGGCCTTCGGATTTGGATTAAAGAGCCAGGGAAGAACACAGACTTTGGAATCAGTCAATGAAAATCAGTCATTTTCTTTGACCAACTAGTTAGACGTTTATATGAGAAATGTATATATAATGCTGGATGTATAATGCCTATCATAAGTGCTCAGTCTTTTTTTTTTTTAAGATTTTATTTATATTTATGTGACAGAGAGATCACAAGTAGGTAGAGCAGCAGGCATAGAGAGAGAGAGGAGGAAACAGGCTCCCTGCTGAGCAGAGAGCCGAATGCGGGCCTCAATCCCAGGACCCTGGGATCATGACCTGAGTTGAAGGCAGAGGCTTAACCCACTGAGCCACCCAGGTGCCCCGCTTAGTCAGTCTTATGCATTATTTTTTATGGGAAGAAGCTAGTTGCTTATTTTCAGACCTTAGTTTTTGTATCTTTAATAAGGGAATAAAGTCTACCATATAGAGTTGATAATTGGGATTTAAATGAGCATAGTATATATATACGTTTAGTGCGGTGTGGGACACAAATTACTTATTAGTAAATATTGGTTGCTTTTTCCGTACAAGTTTCCCTCTGGCACAAATTTCTTTTGTTTTCAATCATTATGGTATTGGGGAGAAATCTGGGCTACTTGGATACTCTAGAAAAGGATCTTTAGGGTGGGGGGTTTTTAGGGGTCTGTCTGATTTATAGTAAAAGTGCCAGAAAGCAAGGTGTTTATTTATTTTTATTTTTAAAAAGATTTTATTTATTTAACTGACAGAGAAAGAGAGAGAGCACAAGCAGGTGGAGAGGCAGAGGGAGAGGGAGAAGCAGGCTCCCTGCAAAGCAGGGGAAGCCCGAGATGGGATTCGATCCCAGGACTCTGGGATCATGACCTGAGCCAAAGTCAGTGGCTTAACCAACTGAGCCACACAGGCATCCCAAGCAAGGTGTTTAAATCTCAAAGTGAAGACTTTAAAGAGCTTGAAGGGGATACAATAAGAATTCTTACTGGTGCTAAGGCAGCATGTTAGAGTGAAAACAAATATGGATTTTGAATTGATCAGTTGATTCAGCAAATTTAATAAACATTTATTATGTACCTGTTAGTTGCCAGGTACTGTTTTGATGTCTGGCATATAAGATCCCTGCACTCTAGCAGTTTACACTGGGGCAGGGGAAATGGGAGGATAGATAATAAATAAGAGAAGGTTAAATTACCCCAGGGATTGAGAATCCTGGGGGTAGGGTAGAACAGGTAGCGAATGGCTAGGTGAACACTACCAAAATGTGGTCTGTGGATGAGTTCAAGGTCAGTTGAAATTAGTTTGTCTGTTTATTCTTGATCTTCCATGAGATAAGAACTGAAATTAAGAATGTCTAGAAATTTTTGTATCAGTCTGATAAAGTAACTTTATGTCAGTTGGGTCAAATAATAAAAATAATTGAGGCATACATTTTATATGCTTTCTCTTTATTTCACCTTCCAATTAATTCATTTTTGTTGAATTTATAAAAGTGTTGATCTTTGATGGATTAGAACTAAAACATTGGTTCTTTACCATTATTAATTTGCAAAGCACTGAGCTAGATTAACAACTAACATTGTTGGTTGGCACTTCAGTAAGCAGGTTGTAGAGAATTTAAGCTTCTCATGATTAATTCACTATTAGGTCATTATTTAATTTATTCAGCTTAATAAATAGTTGTTATATACATTATATTTTATGCTGGATTAAATGATTTTAGGTCCTTTGATTTTAAAGTACTTTTATTCAAAGATCTGGATGCATAAAGTAGGGAGAGAGAGAGGGAGGACACAGCTAACAAAATTAAAACCAGAAGGAATACAATACTTGGATGATTTCCAACTGTGAGATGTTATGATCAATAGCCAAATGTTACTTAAACGGTATATACTATGTGAAATGACACCATATTATGTATATTTGTTTCTGTTCCTTCTGCTGCTGATGGCAGAATACAGATTCTGAAAAGAATATGTAGTTGAGGAAATTCATTACTGCTTATCAAAGGCAACATTTAGGATTATGCATGCATTAGAAGTTTACTATTTACTGTTGATGTGTGATAACCTTTTCCCCTAATTTTGAGCTCCATTGTCTTTATTGTGTAATAGGGATAGTTTAAGAACAATGTTTTATTATTTTTTTCTTAAGGATTTTATTTATTTATTTGACAGAGAGAGATCAGAAGTAGGCAGAGAGGCAGGCAAGGGGGTGGGGGAAGCAAGCTCCCCGCTGAGCAGAGAGCCCGATGCGGGGCTTGATCCCAGGACCCTGAGATCATGACTTGATTGGAAGGCAGAGGCTCATCCCACTGAGCCACCCAGGTGCCCCAAGAACGATGTTTTAAAACAGCTGAAAATATGGGGCACCTGGGGGGCTTAGTTGGCTAAGTGTCTGCCTTTGGTTTAGGTCATGATTCTGGCGTCTTGGGATTGAGTCCATATCCGCTCCCCCTGCTCAGTGGGGAGCCTGTTTCTCCCTTACCTCTTCAGCTCCCCCTGCTTATGCGCTCTCTCTCTCATATAATAAATGAAAAATCTTTAAAAAAAAAAACAGCTGAAAATAAGATTAAAAAATAAGGAACAGGGGCACCTGGGTGGCTCAGTCAGTTGGGGGTCCAACTCTTGATCTTGGCTCAGGTCTTGAAGATCTTGGGGTTGTGAATTTGAGCCCCACATTGGGGCCTACTTTAAAAAAAATAAGGAACATATTTTGGATAACTCCTGGTTAGCATATTAAGTACTACTTTTCATTTTATTGACATTTTAGATGTGGCACTAGTTTCTAAACTGTTATTTGAAAATGAAATTTAGTATATTTAGACTCACTAAAATAAGTGGAAAAGTAGAAGTGAAGAGATAGAATTATGTATTAGTAGGTGATAAAGCAATTACTGAAAAAAAATTAAACAAAGGACTTCATAGGCAGTGACTCAACTCTTGCTCAGTCAAATCTGGCCAATTAAAACAACACAAGAATGATTTAGGGTAAATAAGAATGTGCTACTGACAAAATAAATTCTTGTTTAGATATTTGTAACTTAACATGTGTGAGTTTATCAAAAAGTTTAGTAATATTAACTAGTGGTAAAAACGTTGAATTACTAATCACTGTACTAGTGATGCTTGAATATGCATTAAGTCTTACTATTTGGTGACATGTAAAGCATTGTGGTTCTAAGAGCAAATCTATTTAATGATCATTATTTAAGTAATTAACAAAATTTGAAAGGTGGCTGTAGAGTCAAGTGAGGACAGCTTTTAGTTAATGTGAATTATAATTTATATTTTTAATGACTTAAAAATAGCAGTTACTGGATTTATGTAATATTTTTGTCTATGTCACAAAAAACTAAGGCTTTTGAATATCTCTGGGTGTTAAACATGTTTTGGTATGGTGGGGGTAAAATGTCAGTTACAGAAGAATTATAAATTGATTTTCTCTTATTACCTGGATTTGAATCATTGGTAAATAGATAACTAGATATATTCTAGAACCAGTCAGTGCCTGTTGGGGAACGAATGGGGGAGGGTTTACTCAGCAGTATTCTTTAGTTTGGTCATGAAATGAGGACTGCTTTATGTAAATTGTTCTTACTGGTGCCAGCTAGCTGTAACTGCAGTCTGGCTCTGCTAGGGCAGCAAATAATATGTGTCATGGATTTTCTGTTTGGAATGTATAAGAATTCAGCCTTTAGGACTGAAAGAACATAGTTGATGCTTTAGAATAAGAGTACTGAGACCTCCACAATTGACAATATGTGGAATAACGAGAAGCTATAAGCCTTTGAAGCTTTTAGTTCTGTTTTATAGATTTATGCCTACTGATACTGTTGGATAATATGTGGGAGGTACTTAACTGCACACAGTTGCTGCAGTCCTAATAGTTGGCAGAATAGAAAGCAGTACAAAAGAATTTTGATTCTAGGCATCTTTACTTGTAACAATCCTTTGGAAGATGTACTTTGTGTGTTCTGTGAGCTTCATTGGCATACTGTCTGACGTTTTTTGGCTTTTGTGGTTAATGGGATGTTTGCTGCACAAACTATACAACAGATGTGAATCACTGTTTGAAAGGAATTTTAATATGTAGGCAATCTACTGTATTCCTGGTTTTTTTTTAATGAATATGAACCAAGCAAGGAATTTAGGCTCAAGAAGGCTGTTCTAGAAGTCTGCATTAGTTTTAACTGCTTATACAAATGAACTAAGTTGCAGTGGTTTACAGAAGAGGAAGTCCTTTTCACAATATCGAGCTACCCACAGGTAAGAGACTCAGGTCCTTTTGTGTGTGTGTGTGTGTGTGTGTGTGTGTGTGTGTCTACCCCCGCCACCCACCCCCGACCCCTCAGGCCTCAGGCCTTATATCTGTCTCTCACCTTTGGAAGGTTTTTTTGTTTGTCTTAATTATAGTCATTCCAGGATTGGTAGACTGTTTATTGTAAATTTTCAGGAGATTTTGAATACCATATTTGGATTTTATCTTTTAAAAAATAATTTTTACTTTATAATTTTCTTTAGGTTTGTATTGAAATCAACTAGCATTGGGCTTCATATATGAACATTACTCATGCATACAATATGTTCATATTACATAGAAATCAGTTTTAGACCTCTTTTCATTATAGTTCTGTTGCTCTGTTTTCAGTTGTAGTGACACCAACTGGTACATACAGAGAAATGACATTTTGTGACCTTAGTAAACTATAAAGTTTTAGAGTAAATGTACCACTTTGAATTCATCATCAAAATCTGACTGCTTCTGTTTTCATAAATGATATACATTAGATAATGTATATTTATACATATAACATGGTCAAGTTTTCCAGTCCCACCCTTATGCTTTCCATTTCCACATATTTAAACTTACCACCATCTTAACAAAGTGAACTTAAGTTTAAAACTAAAATGAATATTAGAAATTTTAATATTTTATTTCTTAGGTGAAGGTTGCAGAGGCATTTGTTAAATTATTTTTTGGTATGCTTGAAAAATTGCATACAGAAAACCATTATCTCATTGAAATAAAAGAAGCATGTAACATAAGAATATATAACCATACTATAAAGGTATAAAGATTTATGTTTATAAAGAGTGCAAGTATTTGTGTCTGCTAATATCAGTATGGCCAGTGATAAAATATATTATTGATTGATATAATTTTGGAGGATGAATGTGGGTAGGTGACAAAGCAAAGGGTGATAGTGAGGCTAGCTTCGAGAAATAGAGGAGGAAAGGAATGGTATTATGCAGTTCTTTGCTTCCTTTTTAAGAAGTTAAACATCAGGATCTTTCTGCAACTTAAAAGTGTTAGTTTTAGATGGGACTTTCAGTTCTCTAGACTCTGAAAGGCCATTGGCCATTTATTACTACATCCTTGGGTACTTAAAAGCTAGAGGCCAGCTAGAATGAGTGGATAGAAGCCACACTCATGTTTCAGGAGTACAGACTGTTACCTCTTGCCTTTTGACGGTGTTGCTTAGGCTTTTGAAAATTACTGTTCTAATACATGTTTTGTTGAAGTATAAAAATTTATGTTTGTGGATGTGTGTTTCATTTGAGTAAACAACTTCACTAAGATCAGAGAAATGTTGATACTAGAAAGATACCAATTTTGATTAATTTACCAAAGGTTGGATTGGGAGAAGGGCATGCTTCTCTTAGTGTGGAGAACACACATATCTAAAACTGTTGGGAAGTTTTCATACTTTTCTAGACTGTTAGATTGGGAAGATAGTTAAGACAGCCTGAGGGGTTTTTTATTTATAGGTAAAGAGGCAAGGAGTTAGACCAAAGTAGCATTCAATAAATATTCAGTTGGGGATCATAGCAAAGCAAGAGGAGGGAAAGTTGCATAGAGTTTTCTGTAGATACAAATAAACATAAAGGGTTTATGTAAGACAAAGATAAATGTCTTGAGGATAAAGATGTGTCATTTTTGAGACTATTTGAGTATGAATGATCCAAAAATCTGAAGGATAAATTTTGAGTTTGCAGGTTTTGTGTTCCTCTTAGGCAACAAAATTTATTGGCAAGTAATGTTGAATAACAAAATCTTGAAAGTGCAATAGACCTAGGTGGTCAAGTAGTTGTAACATCACACTTCCTACAGGAGCCTACTGTTTATTATTCCTGACAGTTAATTATCTAGTTTCTGCTTCAACATTTCTAATGAGAGAAAGTAGAGTCTCTAACTTCATATGGTAATTAATTCTTTCTTTTGTTGGACATCTGAACAAATCAATATTTGTTGATTTTGAGGAGAAATTGGCCTTTCATTGCACTTGTGTCTCTGCCTGCCTCTTTTTCTCTGTATCTGGTTTACACACATGATAGATCTGCACTATTTTAAAAAAGCCATTATAATTCTTTTTTCTAGGCTAAATATCCTCCATTTTCCCAATGGTTTCCTCATACAACATGTTCTAGGTCATTCTTTATTAGCTTGGTCATCCTTTTTGTCCTACTGTTTCTTTAAGAGTCCCTCTTTATCTGAGTCACTCAAAACTAAATGTAATTCTAAAAAATGTCTCTCTTTCCTTAGACTGTGTGCTTCTGTTCTGCAGCTTAACTTTGTATTGGCATTTCTAGAAGCCACCTAGCACTGTTGAATTTTATTGAGTTTGCAGTAAGTTCAGATTCCTTAGTATTTTTCACACATACCATTGATTAACCTTTAATATAACTGAATATTTGAACCAAGTGTATTGCTTTGTATTTATAGTTACATCTTCTAATTTCTAATATTGTTTATTACGGTTTTTTCAATTTTCCTTAATTTATTTTCTACTTTTTAATAGTTTTTTTCCCCAAAGAACTGGCTACTGGTTTTATTGTTGCTTGCTGTTTTATTGTTGGGTTTTCTCTCATTATTTTTGCTTTTATTATGATTCCTTGCTTTGGGTTTGTACTTTTCCTCCTTTACTAGCATTTTTGAGTTTGTGGGGTTTTTTTATTAATATGTGTGGTTTAAGGCTATCACTTTTCCTCTGAGTTATTTCACCACTGATTTCCTCCTTAATCCAGTATATATATTTTTTTAATTTATAAGGAGATCCTTTTTTGTCATTTCATTGTTGCTCATCTAACTCTGTTATCTTATGGCTGAGGATTTGGCTTTGTGTGATTTTTTTTTTTTTTTGTCTTTGAATTTATTATTTCCTTGACACCACATTAATGTATGTTGGATGTATTCGTGAAAAATGCATATTCTGGGTTTGTTGGATATACAGTTCCATTTTTCTATTAAGAAATACATGCGTTATTTATATTACTTACATTTTCTTCATCTGTAGATTTTATAATCAGGTGTGTTTCTCTGTGGATTTACTAGTTTCTTCCCAAAATTTTTTAAACCTGTTTTTGTTTTATGTGATTTGAAGTGATGTACTTTTATCTACAGGAAATATATTTTTTTTGTCCAGCAACTTGATCTTCAATTTGAATCATTTTTTACATGTTATGTATAGGTTTTATATACATACTTACCTTTTTTTGGTAAGTGTATTTGCTTAGTGTATCATTTTCTGTCCTTTGAATTTTTAACCTTTCTATGCTATTTTATTATAAGTTGTGTCTCTTGTTTATAATGCATATCTGCTATTTTTGTCACTTTACCCAGTTTGAAACCTGATAAGTTATTTTTAGACTGACAGTTTTCTTTATTTTTGCCCCACATTTCACAGCCCCCAAGTCTGCTAACTCCCATCATATAATTATCTGGGATTTTTATTCCAGACTATTTATTTTAAAGATGATGGATCTTCAATAATTTTAGCCAGCCCATGAGTTTTACTTGTTTTTTGAAGCTTTGATGATTCCTTTGGAGCATTATATGAGTTCCCTAATTTGAGTTCTTCCCCCATTTATTAGGGTCTTCTGATGTCTTGAATTTGTACTATATTTTTATGTAATTGTTTTAGCAAGGGACCATTTTGTCAGTCTTTGCTCAGAAATAATATCTTTATTTCTTTATCCTGTTGATTGCTAGTTTTTCTGGCAGTAGAATTCTAGGTTAAAAATAACCTTTCCTCTGAACTTTGAGGAGATTATTGTTTATTTTAGCATTCAGTATTGCTGATGACAAGTCTGATGTCATTTTAATTCTTACTCCTTTGTAGTTAACTGATCTTTTACTTTTAATTTATTATTTCCTCAAATTGGTTTTCTGAAGTCTTCACACATTATGTCTAGGTTTTAGGTATTTTTTTGTTGTTGTTGTTGTTTTGTTTTTTGCTTGTTTTAATTTAGTCTGTTTTGGTATAATGAGCAGAACTGTTCTATGGAAAGCATCATATATATACTTTTTGTAAAAAGATTTTGTTTATTTGATAGAGAGAGGTAGCAAGAGAGGGAACACAGGCAGGGGGAGTGGGAGAGGGAGAAGCAGGCTTCCCAGTGGAGCAGGGAGCCCTACTTGTGGCTCGATCCCAGGACTCCGGGATCATGACCTGAGCTGAAGGCAGCCACTTGACAACTGAGCCACCCAGGTGCCCCTTTTTATATACTTTTTAAAATTTAACTCTGTGAATTCTTTTTCTTATTTTCTTTTATTCTTAGTTCTTTTTTTCTAAAATTCATCTTCAGTGAAACTTACTGCTTCTGGATATGTTCCCCATCTCTTAGCTTTTGTGTTTTTCCTTTGTGTAATATTTTGAGAGGACATTGGGTCTTGATTACCTATGTCTCATTTCAGCTGTGTCCATGCAGCTCTTGTTTTGAATTTCTAAGATTTCAGATTCATTTCTTTTCATATCTGCTTATTCTTGTGGGTATAGTACCTTTTCAGAATATTTAATATAGTATTTTAAAATGTTTTCTGTTCATTCTACTAAGTAACTAGTTCTTTTGTTTGAAGGGTTTGGCATCTATTTGTGATTATACTCATTTTTGTATTTGATATTTCTTGTTTTACTTGGGGTCGATGCTGACTGAAATGATTGTGAGGGGTTGGGAGGTGGTACTTGTAACTTGCTGCTTATGGGAAATGCTGGGAGTTTTATCTTTTGGATTGTAGCTTCTCTGTCTCTGCTGGAGTTTAGTGTCTGGGTGGGTCAACTAATTACACTTATAAATGTCGTTGTTGCTCTGGCTTATTACTAGCATGGAAGAGATTGGGGAAGTGGAATGAGTTTAACTGTTAAGATACAAGTTACATGAATATATCTTCATTGTGAAAATTCGAACTGGCACATCTAAGTGAAACTTGGTATTTATATTCCTTTGTCTTTTGCCATATCAACCACTATAAACTAGTTAGGCATTTACCCTTCCAGACTTTAAAATATCACTTGCATGCCTATATTAGTGTTTAGAAATGATAGTTTGTGTGTGTGTGTTTAACACAATGGCATATAAAACCTGGAAACAATTTATTGTCTACTTATGTATCTGAGTACTTTCTATTTTATTATCCCATTTAACCCCTGTGGTTTATTTATTTATTTATTTATTTGAGAGAGAGAGAGAGAGAGTGAGAGAGAGCATGAGCGAGGAGAAGGTCAGAGAGAGAAGCAGACTCCCTGTTGAGCTGGAAGCCCGAATCGGGACTCCATCCCCGGACTCCGGGATCATGACCTGAGCTGAAGGCAGTCGCCCAACCAACTAAAACACCCAGGCGCCCCCACCTGTGACATTTTAATGAGAAGTGGTATGAGGAGAGGCAGTGTTAGAGTTTTAGTTTCATAGTTGAGGATACTGAGGCAAAGAAGGGATATATTATTGAACAGGTAACTTAGCTAGGAAATGATAGTTCCAGTATTCAAAAAGGTATGTCTGGCTTCAGCTTTTTGCATTAAGAATTCTGCAGCTGCTTTGTTGTACGCTTATATATTCATGCACATGACAGAAATCTACATTCTTAACTTTTAGTGTTCATTAGTGAGGATTCTCCACAGTATGTTTTGTTTTGTTTGCTTGTTTGTTTTCCAGGTTGCTAGTCTTTTAATTCACATAGAGAATAAAAGTTTATTCTATTTGTATTTTGCCAGTTTGGAAAAAAGCTTCACCTAAATTACCATCCTTAGTAACAGTCCTGTGATCCAGTTTTTTTTTTTTTTTCTTTTCTCTTTTGAAATATTTTATTTATTTGCCAGAGAGAGAGAGACTGAGAGAGCATAAGCAAGGGGAATGGTAGCAGAGGGAGAAGCAGGCCTCCTGTTCAGCAGGGAGCCTGATGCAGGGCTCGATCCCAGGACCCCAGGATCATGACCCCAGCCAAGGCAGACGCTCAATCGACCGAGCCACCCAGGCGTCCTGATCCACTGCTTTTCTTCTAATAATGTTTTGTTTTGTTTTTTAAGATTTTATTTATTTATTTGACAGAGATCACGAGTATGCAGAGAGGCAGGCAGAGAGAGGGAGGGGGAAGCAGGCTCCTTGCTGAGCAGAGAGCCCCATGCGGGGCTTGATCCCAGGACCCTGGGATCATGACCTGAGCCGAAGGCAGAGGCTTTAACCCGCTGAGCCACCCAGGTGCCCCTTCTTCTTCTAATAATGTTAGCATACAGTACTTTATATGTCCCAGGCATTTTTCTTTATGCTTTATGTATGCATTTAATCCTAAACTCACTCAGCCCTATAGCTCAGTGAGGTAAATATTATTATTATCTCCATAGTACTGGCCCAGAGAGGTTAAGTAATGTGCCCAGGGTCACAAAGCTATTAAGTATGCACAGTATTTTTTTTAAAAGCTATTTTCTTAGTGATGGATATTATATTTGCCTGTATTTTTTTTTTAATTTAAAGTCAAGAAATTGTTATTTAAGGAATTTCACATCTGACTCCTTCCAGTCTCAGTCTCCCTAGTTTCTCTGAAGTCAGAATCATAATCCTCAAAATAGCCCTTTTAAAAAGAACTTTTGTTCAATCCACAGTTGTCACTGTCGGTCATTCCACTCTTTGTTTGTTTGTTTGTTTGTTTGTTTTTTGGATGGGCTTCTTTGTTTCCACTTGAATATGATCATACTTCAAAAACTCCCCACTTGTAATTTTTGGGATCCAACTTCTTTAAGCAGTTGATTTTAGGGCCGTGTTTAGGATCTGTGTGGTTCTCAATTTCAGACACCCTTGAACATGAGTAAGTTCAAATCATATTCACTCCTAAACTATCACACCCTAAAATTGTATAGATTGTTGGGATATGCCAATAATTTTAAGTCCAGACATTGTGTTCTCAATTGAAAAGCCTGAAGAAAGGAGGCATCTTTGTTTCAAGGCAACATTAAAATTAGAGTACTAATTCAGTGTAGCTGAGATTTCCCTTAAATCCTATGCTTTTAGTAATTCTGTAGTCCTGGAGCCAACCTCCATGTTTATGAATGTTCTTGTCACTTTAATGTTTTTTAGGTATCATATTCCTTCTTATCTGTATCAAAACTCATACTTGAACAATGAGTTCTGGATTACAAAAAAGGATTTATTTTCTCCACTTGTCTTTGTCCACAAACTAAACAAATACAATTTGTATTTTTGCTGTTTTGGTGCAGCAGTAGGTATCCTTATATGTTCCTTTTTTAAAAAATGTAAGTTGTCTTTTTTGAAAAAACTTTTTATTTTTTAGAGAACAGTGTAGTGACAGAAGGAGAGGAGAAGAGAGAATTTTAAGCACACTCTGCACCCAGTGCAGAGCCCAATGAGGAGCTTGATCTCACAACCCTGAGATCATAACCCGAGCTAAAATCAAGAGTTGGACACTTCGGGGTGCCTGGGTGGCTCAGTGGGTTAAGCCTCTGCCTTCGGCTTCGGTTGTGGTCTCAGGGTCCTGGAATCCAGCCCCACATTGGGCTCTCTGCTCAGCGGGGAGCCTTCTTCCCCTTCTCCATCTGCTTGCCTCTCTGCCTACTTGTGATGTCTCTCCCTCTGTCAAATAAATAAATAAAATCTTAAAAAAAAAAAGTTGGACGCTTAACTGAGCCATCCAGGTACCTCAGTAGGTTAGTGTATCTTAAGATATCTCAGAATGTCTTTGGTGTGTCAAAGTGGTGCACAGTTTTTGCCTATTTCCCTTTAAAAATGGTTATGGCGGGACACCTGGGTGGCTCAGTTGGTTAAGCGGCTGCCTTCGGCTCAGGTCATGATCCCAGCGTCCTGGGATGGAGTCCTGGGATGGAGTCCCACATCGGGCTCCTTGCTCGGCAGGGAGCCTGCTTCTCCCTCTGCCTCTGCCTGCCACTCTGTCTGCCTGTGCTCGCTCTCTCGCTCGCTCTCTCACTCTGACAAATAAATAAATAAATAAAAATGCTTATGGCAATGATCTTGTACCAGCTGTGAATGAGACTACTCACTGCTGTATATTATTGCTAACTAAATAGTTGTAAAATGTAAGATGTGTAAAAATGTATCTTCTTTTTGTGTAGTCTTTATGTGATTATTAGTGAAGTTGAACTTTTTTTCTTATGTTTGTTTTGTGATTCCCTGTTTATGCTTTTTAATTTTTATTTTGAATTGTTTATTCTTTTTATTCACTAATAGGTGTTCTTTTTTATTCTGGATACTAATTCCATATCAGTGTGTTTTTTAGTTTTCAAGTATTTCTCAAAATTTGTGGTTACTTGTAATGCTTTCTGCACCTTCGAAAGTTTTTATTTCATATCTAGTCTGTTTGCTGTTGTACTGGTATGCTCAACTGCTATTTTGATCCATTTTTAACCATTTATTTCAAATCCACTTAATCCCTGTTAATTTGTGATGTTGTTTCTATCAGATACTGTATTGCTTGTTTCTGTCTTCTAGATAATTTGTTGTACTTGTCTCTAAATACTCAAGACAATAATTACTGCTTTGTCATATCCTCACACATCTGAGAGGGCAAGCATTTTTTTCCCTTACTTTTGACTTTCAGTTTTCTTACTGTTTTTGCCTTTTTTTTTTTTTACAGATTAATTTCAAAAGTTTGTTATCATATAAAAATAACTAGGTGACATTTTGGCTAGAATTACTTCTAATAATTTTAATCCAGGAAGAATTGGTATTTTTCTACATCAAGCCTTATGTCCAACATAGCTCTAATATTTTATATATTTTTGTAACTGAATTTTTTCATACATGTTAATGTTTCTAGATATCTTTTCCTTACTATTCTGAAATAAGTGTTTTCTTCATTGTATCATGTTACTGTGTTTGAGCTCTTACTGCTTTGGTAGGATTTCTAGACAGTATTGAGTATATTATCACACTTTTTGGTTTTGCCTTGAATGGAAATAGCTGTGGTATTTTACCACTAAATATAAAAGTTTCCCATTGGTTTGAAGTAGCCTTTATCAGTGTAAGGAGCAATATTTATGTTCTTAATTTTTATTTTTATCAATGAATGAGTGTTGAAACATATTCAATGCCCTTTCAATATCTGTTGAAAAATGAGTTAATTTTTGTAATCATTTTGAGTTGTGAATAAATTTTTATATATGCTTATTTTTTTTTCAATTATTAGAGGTGCTTAAAATTAGAAAACACTCCAGTTTTCAGTTAAAAAAAAAAAAAAAATCTTTCAGTAGTTAACCAGGCATAGGAAGGTAAAGGACTTTGAAGAAAATGTGTAGTTTCTTGTCTCCTGGCCTTAAAAACCCAACATAGAAAGTCTCAGTCATGTCCCACAGACTGTTCTAGTCTCTTCAAGGACTATTCTTTGCACACAATATATTTTTTAAGTCAATTATTATGCCTTTAACAGATAGAACTAATTATATTTTTCTCTTCCTCAAGAGAATAACTTCGGAGTCTGAATTTCAGCATTAAAAAGATGATGCAAAATATTTAAGGAGATATATAATAAATATTTGGAAATACCAAAATGAAGTCCTTGATCTGAATATGTGACTCTTTTGAAAGAGTTTGGTAGCTTACTCTATTTATTATTGTATCTCTTTGGAATTTTTCTTTCTTTTTCTTTTCTTTCCTTTTCTTCTTCATTTTGTAAATTCTGGAGGCTCTAGGCTCTGTTAAATATTTTCGTGTGGCAGAGAGCCAGATTTCAATGGCTCTGAACTCAGCATGTTCCTGTTGCTTAGCAACTACTTGTGAAGTCTTGTGGATGTAACTGAATTATAAATAGGGTTATGAGCAGAAGTGAAATTGAAATTGTAAGGAAAGGCATACTTTTTTCTCTCTCAACTGAATTTGAGTAATTCTTTATGCAGAGTCAGTTTTTAGCAATCTGGTTTATAAAAGTTCATACTAACCCTATCAGGAAGACTTAAAAAGGGTTCTGTAGAGGTTTTGTTTATAATGACACATTTGAAAGCTCAATTTTGATTATTAAAAATAATCTGTTTTGGAGAGATGATAGTGAATGGAAAATGGAAAACTCCTAATTTTCACAGTCATTCATATAGAAAGATATCCATGTATTGTATTACTGCCTTCATTTCTCTTCCACATCTATATTAAAATCTCCATGAGGTAACAATTTAATCTTACAGGATGTTTTTTTACTATTAGTCACGTTGTTTCTTTAGAGTATCTTAAAAATTATAATAGTGACCATGTAGGTATTTGATGAATATTGAAAACATGAAAAAACCCAATCAACTTTTATAATTTCTCATTAAAACAGTACATTTTGGAGTGGAATTTATTAAAATTTTATTTAAGAATCAGAACTTAAAGGATCCTTTCAGGTCTTCTAATTTAATTTCTATTTATTACAGATGGAAAACTTTAGACCCAAACGTGTTATTAAATGGTTTATCTAAGCCAGTAGTCCCCTGACATGTGTTTTTTTTTTCTGTATTAGTCTCTCTTATTGATGTGTATCTAGCAGCTTTTTTTTGCACTCATATTTCATTAATTTACACAAAATTCAATTGTATTCTATAACTTACAGTAAAAATGTACAACTGAATTCAGTAACAAGCACAACCAGTAGGAACAGGTGGGTGAGAACAGAAGAAGATGAGATCTCAGTGTATTTGTGGTCATGAGTCAATCAGAGAGAACATTGGTTCATTTGCTATGATAGGAGGAGAAAGGTTGGGTACCTTTAGGTTAGATCTCTGCAGATTTTTTTAAGTTCTAAAAGATGAAAGTTAGATCTCTGCAGATTTTTTTAAGTTCTAAAAGATGAAACACAGTGATAATTCATGGTTTGGGATGAAGGAACTCTGTATTTTCTTAAATTGCATCATGAACTGTTGATAATAGCTTCTGACAATCCAGCCTGTGAAAGTAAGCTTCTTAGGAGTATTTGCTAGAAATAGATAGATTGTATTTTTGTACATCATTAGTGAGAAAAATTTTAGAATGGGAATGTAATTTTTCTTTGTTTGCTCCATGAGGGTGGTGCTGGTCCATTCTGAGTTGTATGCCCAGGAGAGATCTTGCCTTCAAGAGCATAACTTTTTTTTAAATTCTAACTGAAGAAGGATAGACATACATTTATTTATTTATTTATTTATTTATTTGAAGGAGGATAGATTTTTAAAGATAGAGTTTTGATTTTTTTGTGATCAGCCAAAAAAGTTGTGGTAAATATAATTCTAATTAAATCTGTGAGGGATAACATACCAACAATATTGCTTTGTAATAGAAAAGAAAAATAGTAAGTACAAAGAGGAATTTGAATTTGCCTTCCTTTAGTTCTGTTTGTTATTAAAACTACACTTTTGTACACATAGGCTAGAGCCCCAGAACATCTGGCTCTCAGCTGACATTTTAAACTCCTATGAGTTCTTGAGGGAGAGGGTCAAGAGAAGGAGAAGAGAATGGAGAAGTAAAAGGTAAAGTTTCTGGAACTGTCTAAACTTCTCCATGACATTTTAGTTGCTGTACTAAGTAACACTGAGGTGTCATTGATTATTCAGTACTCCCCCCATTCAGATTGGTATGTAAGATGTATGGCTATTTTGAATATTGTTCTTCAAACATCATGCTTTTTCTGTTCTCTTGAAATAAAACTGGCGAGTATAAGTGCACTTTTAGAAAAAGTATTATATTTGCTTTAAGTAATATTTAAGAAAATACAAAGTGGTAAGATTTATATTTAAAATGATATTTGAGAGGCGCCTGGGTGACTCAGTGGGTTAAGGCCTCTGCCTTCGGCTCAGGTCATGATCCCAGGGTCCTGGGATCCAGCCCCCCATCGCATCAGGCTCTCTGCTCAGCAGGGAGCCTGCTTCCTCCTCTCTCTCTCTGTCTTCCTCTCTGCCTACTTGTGATCTCTGTCTGTCAAATAAATAATAAAATCTTTTAAAAATTAAAAAAAAGATTTGATTTATGTATCTAGAATTATAAAATAATTTTTCCCACTTGTAGTGCCTTGATACCAAATTTGACCCATTTGTTATGTTCTTCTACACTAATTGCGACTCATATTGCTTTCCTTTGTGATAAGGATTATAGTTTATTCAGATAAGTAAAGAAGAGCTATGTATACAAAAAATTTAAATTACCTTGAAGCCATGAATACAGTTGTAGTTAGATTTTGGACATCCAAGTCACATATGAGTACAACAGTAAGAAAAGTCAATAAGCTCAGTTACTTTTCCACTTAGACCAGTGTTTAAAAGAACAGTATTTATGCTTTCAAAAGCTTGGTTGAACTTTATTTTAAAATCTAGCTATCTTTAAATGTTTAGATTAAAAGGATATATTATTTTCCCCCCTCCCCTTTTATGACTTGGTTATTTCTTACTAGCCAACAGTCTTTGTAGTTACCGCATTAGACTGCACGTTGTTTGTGATCTTTAGAAATTAAAATGTTCTACAGAGTAAATTTGTAATGTACAAAGAAACATGTATATTAAGCACTATTAGGTTAGAAGGTTTAGAATAATGAAATAGGTTTTGTTATCTGGAATAACAGTAAGAAATGTTAAGACTTTGTCAACTTTAGCATTATCCCATTTAGGCAAAATTGAAAAATCAAAAATAACACATGTTAATTTAATGTTTACTTTACAGGAACAATAAGATAATTGGTTTTTATTAATTTAAGAAAAACACTGAATGCCTACTGTATGAAAGGTACTACTATATGTTTGAACAAATTTGTTTTAAAAAAGAATAAGGCATAATCCCCAATCTATTTAGAGGTCTGCTTTGATAAATTATTTAATCTTTGTATTTTTAATACAGAGTAAATGGCTTTTTACCTATAACTCAGATTCCCAAATTATTTCAGGAAAAAGTGATAGGAATAAAAAGGCAGTGCTGTTCAGACTAGGATAGATTTTATAGACCTTTGAATGTTTTAAAGCTGTGAGTAAAATGCCTCATCATTCTCCTAAAGAAGGAAAGTGCTTAATCATGTATGTACATATACACATACACAAATACATATATGTAAATAAAATAATATGAACAGTGACATGTAATTTGAAGTGGCCCATAGTTTAGTGTTTATTTTTTCTTTAATTGCCATCTAGTAAAAAAAGATGCCAAGTTAGTATTTTAGATGATGAAATGCAAGACACATCTTTTCCCCAAGAAAATAAAGTTTATGCTGGTAGTTTTGCTCTTACAGTCACATCTATTCTGGGATTTATACTAGTGTATTCTATTTTTAGTCTGTTGCCAGGCAGATTTCAAATTTCTCCTTTTATGGTTGTCCAATTTCTGGCTTTCTGACTGGTTACGTGAACCTGCTTTCTCTAGCCAACCACAGTGACTATGCAAACTGTATTTCCGTTTCTGTTGCTATGAGAGAACTGATAAGATGGCTGCAGTGGGCTCCCTTTGGGTATGTGCATTATTTTAGAGAAGGTTGTTATTGTATGGTAATAGGCAAAAATAAATTTCTTTCAAAATGATATTTTTTGAAATATGAAATCAAACTAAACAAATTTTATAAGGCTTCAAAAAGGCCTCATGTCAGATTTGATTAATTTTAATAATGCTATGTATTGCACTTTTTCTGAGGTAGCAATGTGTAAGTGGGTAATATTGTTACTTTTTGTTAGTAAATAAGCATCTTGAGTCCCCAAAGAAAGGTTGTCCTCTGTATGTACTCCTGCTGTCTGTGAACTTGCTGGCATCTTAGTTTACAATTCTGTCAAAAATATTGTAGGTTACTATCTTTGCTTCCTAAAAGGGTAATTTTTTCCCCTTAGTTTTATTTATTTATTTTAGATAGCAAACTTGAGAGAAAAAGAACAAGCAAGGAGAGGAAGAGGGAGAAGCAGACTCCCCGCTGAGCAGGGAGCCTGATATGGGGCTTGATTTCAGTACACTGGGATCATGACCCGAGCCAAAGGCAGACGCTTAATGGACTGAGCCACCCAGACGGCCTGTAATTTAGTTTCTAGAATTATTTTAGGTATTACTTATATGTATATAGTTCATTCTTTTAGCCAGTATTCACTAAGTGTATACTATGTGCCAGACACTATATACTTATTAATATTGTATCAGAATACTTACTTTATTTTTCATTCTTTTGTTAAATTACCTCTGATGTACATCATAACGATGCCAGCATTTTTAAAAATGTTTTCTGACAACAGAGTTGTGGACACTTAAGATGTTTTAATCTTATACTGGACACATGAGATGTGCCAAAGTGTTTTGTTAAACAGTATATAAATACAGACTACATTAAAGTATTGGAAAATGCAGTAATGCAAGACCATCATTTTGAATAAAGACAGTGGTGATGAAATGTGACAAAACTTTATGTAACTCTAGAAAGTTCACTAAAGTTCACTATGTATACCTCATTTTAAAAGAAATCTATCAACGCTTATTACATAAAAGGTTCTTTGGTAATAATGCCAGTTTGTAGTAGAAGCAAATGCTTCTGTTTTACTTAAGACTTTCTAATTCTTCTGTTAATTTTCCATGTGTAGAAGATTTTATTAATATATATACATGGAGTGTTTATTTGCATCATACTTGATACTGTTTGATTTTTTGGCTGATAAATCTTTATTTATTACGATATATGAGTATCTCATGTGCATTATTATCATTCTATGAGATAAGCATACTACAGAATTGTTCCATTTAGGACAGAGAAAGAATAACTGGTTTATTTAAGCTTAGCACAGGAGAATAAGGCTTGCCATTATTTTATGTATATTGCCTTTCATCACTGGTATGATTGTAGATACACTTCTTGGCCCAGAAATGTAAACTCCCTAAAGTATAACCCAACATCCAGTTCTCTTGGTATTGTTGTTTTGTCTGTTGAAAGCGTGACCTAGTAGAGGAAGGTGAGGTAAAAAATAAAACTAAAAAACAAACAATGACAAAAAATTATCTGTACTTCTGCTATTTCTTTTTTTAAACAACAGGTTTGAGATATAATTCATATACCATACAGTTCACCTGTTTAAAGTATACAACCCAGTGGTTTACATAGTTGGGGTGCCTGTGTGGCTCAGTCAGTTGGGTGTTGGACTCTTGATTTTGGCTTACATCATGATCTCAGACTCATGGGTTGGAGTGCTGCACACATCATACGGAGTTTGCTTGAGATTCTCTCCCTCTTCCATTGCCCCTTTCCCCACTTATGCATGTGCTCTTTTTTTCTTTCTTTCAAATAAATAAATTTTTAAAACAATTTTATGTATTTATTTGAGAGAGAGAGAGAGACTAAGAGAGAGTGAGCGAGCGTGAGCGAGCGTGAGAGGGGAGAAGCAGACTCCCCGCTGAGCAGGGAACCTGATGTGGGACTCAGTCCCAAGACTCCAGGATCATGACTTGAGCTGAAGGCAGTTACCCAACCAGCTGAGCCACCCAGGCGCCCCCCAAATCTTTTTTTTTTTTAAATAAATCTTTTTAAAAAAACATTTTATTACTTATTTGAGAGACACCCAGAGACAGTGGGAGACAACATGAGCAGGGAGGGGAGGGGGGAGTAGGCTTCCCGCTGAGCAGGGAGCCCATAGTGGGGCTCCATCCCAGGACCCAGTATCATGACCTGAGCCAAAGAGAGAGGCTTTACGACTGCCTTAACGACCTAATGGCCACCCAGGAGTCTCTAAATAAATAAATTCTTAAGAAATTACTTTCAGAATTTATATCTGATACCACAATTAATTTTAGAAAAATTTTATTGTCCTATAAAGTCCCTGTACCCTTTAGCAGACAGTTTTCATTTCCTCCCCAATTCCCCAACCCTCGGCAACCACTAATGTGTTTTCTGTCTTTACAGGTTTGCCTATTCTGGACATTTCATATAAATGGAAACATTTAGTATGTAGCCTTTTGTGACAGGCTTCTTTTACTCAGCATATTTTCAAGGTTCATTCTTATTGTAACATTTATCAGTACTTCATTTGTTTTATAGCCAAATAATATTCCATTGTATGGATAGACCACATCTATCAGTCATTGAACATTTGGGTTATTTTGGCTATTATGAATGGTCACTTTTTGGGTATCATGAATAGTGTTTCTGTGAACATTTGTTTACAGGTTTTTTTGTGGATATGTGTTTTTATTTTTTTTGGGTATATAGCTAGGAGTGGAATTGCTGGATCTTATGCTAACTCCATGTTTAACATGTTGAGGAACTGCCAGACTTTTCCAAAGCAGCTGCTTCATTTTACAGTTCCACCAGCATTGTATGAAGTTTCTTATTTCTCTACATCACTGCTAACACTTGTTATATTCTCTCTTTGGTCGTAGTCATCTTGATGTTGGTGTTATTTCATTGTGGTTTTGATTTGCATTACTCTGAGGACTAATGATAAGCATCTTTTCATGTTTATTTTTTAATGGCATATCTTGGAGAAATATCAAGTACTTTGCTTATTCTTAAATTGGGTTATTTATTTTTTTATTACTGAGTTGTAACAGTTTTTGTATGTTCTAGTAGGTACAAGTCTCTTATAAGGTACATTATTTGCAGGTATTTCCTCCCATTGCGTGAGTTGTTTCACTTTCTTGATGTGTCATTTGCAACATAAAAGTTTTTAAGTTTTGATGGAAGTCCAGTTAATCTTTTGTTCTCTTTGGGTCATATATAAGAAACTATTGCCTATTCTAAGATTTATATCTATGTTTTCTTTTAAGATTTAAAACTTTCAGCTCTCAAATTCAGGTCTTTGAGCCATTCGAGGTTAATTTTTATATATGGTATGAGAAGAGGGGTCTGAATTCATTCTTTTGCCTGTGGCTATCTAGTAGTCCACAGTAGTATTTGTTGAAAATCCTATTCTTTCTTCATTGAATGCTCTTGGCACCCTTGTCAAATATTAATTGACTACAAATAAATATGAGGATTTATTTCTTGACTGAGGGATCTATTCTGTTGATTTATATGTCTGTCCTTTTTGCTAGTAGTGTCACACTGACAGGATTACTGTAGTTTTGTAGTAGGATTTGAAAATACAAAGAACAGGGGCGCTTGGGTGGCTCAGTGGGTTAAAGCCTCTGCCTTCTGCTCGGGTCATGATTCCGGGGTCCTGGGATCGAGCCCCACATTGGGCTCTCTGCTCGGCGGGGAGCCTGCCTCCTCCTCTCTCTCTGCCTGCCTCTCTGCCTACTTGTGATCTCTCTCTCTGTCAAATAAATAAATAGAATCTTTAAAAAAAAAAGAAGAAAATACAAAGAATGAGTTTTTCAGTGTTGTTTTTCAAGATTGTTTTGGCTATTTTGGGTCGCATTTCCATATGAATTTTAGGATCAGTTTGTCAGTTTCTGCAAAGAAGAAAGCTAGAATTTTAATAGGGATTACCTTGAATCAGTAGATCAATTTTGAGTTTTGGCATCTTAATATCAAGCCTTTTGATTCAGGAGTATGCATTGTCTTTGTGCTTTTTTTTAGGTCATCTTTAATTTCCTCTACAGTGTTTTATAGTTTTTCAGAGAATGAAGTTTTGCACTTCTTTGTGTTAACTTTGTTACTTTTTGATGCTATTGTAAAAAGAATTGTTCTTTAAATTTCACTTTTGAATTATTCATTGCATCTGTATAGAAATTCAGTAGATTTTATATATTGGTCTTGTATGTTGCAACCTCCTAAACTCATTTACTAGTTCTCATGATTTTTTAGTGTGTTCTTTCAGTTTTCTGTATACAAGATTTTGTCATTCAAGATAGAGATAGCTTTACTTTGTTTGTTCTTTTCAAGTTAGATGCCTTTATTTCATTTTCCTGCCTAATTGTCTCTAGTCAATGCTGAGTAGGAGTAGTAAGAGCAAGGATTTTTGTCTTGTTATGATCTTTGGGCAAAAGCTTTCTGTCTTTCACTGTTAAGTATGATGTTAGTTTTGGGCTTTTTCTAAATTCCTTTTATAAGGTTGAGGAAATTCTCTTACAGTTTGTTGAGTGAATTTGCTAGGATGACTTATGGGTAAGTTACTTTTAGAAGATAATTGAATATTTAGGATCCTGCTGGTACTATTGTTGTGGCTAATGTATGAACTAGTCTGCAGGTTGGGTAAAATTAAGAGTCTACTATCAGATTGCATTTACTCTGTGCAATTACAGTATAATTTAGGATTATATTGAATGATTTCTCCATTTTCAAACAGAAGAAAATTGTGGCAAATACCATATATATTTTACTCTTGAACAATGTGGTTGATAGGGCAGTGATCCCTAATGCAGTAAACAATTTGCATATAACTTTTGACTTCCCCAAAACTTAACAACTAATAGTCTGCTGTTGACTGGAAGCTTTTCGGATAACATAAACAGTTTCTGATAACATAAGTTAGCACATATTTTATATGTCATGTTTATCATATACTAAATTTTTATAGTAAAGCTAGGGAAAAGGAAATATTATTAAGAAAATCATAAGGAAAAGAAAATAAATTTACAGTACTATACTCTAAAAGATTTGCATATAAGTGGATCCATGCAGTTCACACCTGTGTTATTCAGAGATCATCTGTTGTTTACTTATCGCTTAACATTCTGAGAAAACAGAACACCCTCAGTAGCGAAATTTAAAGGATGAAGTGTATAAGAAGGGCAATCAATGCTAATGAAAACAACTTTTTACTGAATTGGGTTTCTGGTTGACCTTACCAAGATAAAATTACTGTGTAAAGAAATGTGTGATAGTAGCATGGTCATTGATGTTTTCATTCAGATCATATGTAAACATGAATTGATGTAAGTTGTCAAATAAATGAGAAAAGAATATGACTTGATATAGTGTCTGACATATAAGTGCCCCTTGATAAGTGTCAGTGTCTTTTTCTCCCTTTAAAGTATGTTTTTCAGTTAACGAAAAGGGGAATTTATAATAAAGAAAAAATACAAGGCATGACTAAAAATAATAAACATCAAATTCAGATTATGCTTAATTTTGTGTTAAGGAGTTGGGGATGGAGAAGGAGGAACGTGCTGTCTGGTAGTGTTATACAGAGGGCTTTGTTTTTTATTTCTAATTGTTTTGGTTATATTTTGCATGTTAACAGTGTTTTATAATTAAAACTGAATTATAAAAGAAAATTAGTATGGCTAGAGATTTGTAAAATAATTTAAATTTGGGCTAGAATGGAATTTAGCAAGCATCTGGTCTTATCTCCTCAGTTTTACACTTGAGATGAAATGTAGAGAGTTAGGGTGATTTATTGTATGTCGACTTATGCTAATGTTGGAACAGACATTGAATAGACCTAGTTTTGTTAGTTTAGAAATCCTTGGTAGGTCAAACTTTCTATAATTTTGTATTTTTAAAGTGTGGTAGATTTCACCATTATTCTTTTTTCTTGCAAGAAGACTACATATTTATGCCTTTTGCCATGTGACATGAAGTGTTATCCAATAATTGCTTTTTACTTCTCCACCCCCTTAATGTCTAATGTGGCTTTAACCAGTAGACTGTGAGTGGAACTGGTGTATACTGTGTGTAAGAGATAGCTTTAAAACCGTGGTATATTACATGGTTCTGTCATTGTGGTCTTTTCCCTTTGCCATAAGGCCTAGATTTGCAGTGAGGGTGCTGCTCCTTTAGCCTATGACCTAGAAAGAAGAATGTTATTAGCCAGTAAGATTTTGAGGATGAGAGTTGCTGTCCCAATATTATTTAGTGAAAGCTAGCTAATAAATAGAAAGTAAACTTTCACTCTCTCTTGTTATGTGGGGTCACTAAGAAAAGTTAGAGCTGTGTCCTGGCATTTGAAGGATTTGCATCTTTCAACTTCCTATAAATCATTCTGGGTGTTTTAATTCACCCAGGCAAACTGCGAAAAATACATTTGTAATACTGGTTTAAATTCCCGAAAAAATTAAGACATGGGCTTCTGTAACTTCACTATTACCTGCATAGGTGGTAGAGTTTGGTAAGGGGACCAAGCTAGTGGTTAGGGCCCTGATGAATAAGATAATGGGCTAATTTCCTAAGGAGGTGTAATTTGATAAATATATCTAAAATTGCATTTGTTGGATCATGTTAAATAGTTTTAATTTTCCTATTTAACAGAATGATCCCAAAAATTCACTTGGAAAAGTGATTTTTAGGGCATCTTGCATTTTTTCATGTAGACTACCCTAGAATTTATCAAAACTTAGCAGTGAATGTAATAAGTTAAACTGTAGTGACCATTCTGGTTTTGATGTAACCAAAATTGCAAGAGCATGATTTGATCCTGCTTTGTCCAAGGAATTGTTGGTAAAGCAAAACTCCCTGTTTCCTTTGTTGATTATTTTTTAAAAAATTTAGTTTAGAGATATTTCTTTTTTTTTTAAGTTTGTTTTTTTTTTTAATTTAAAAAAAATTTTTTTAAATTTATTTATTTGTCAGAGAGAGAGGGAGAGAGAGAGAGTGAGCACAGGCAGACAGAGTGGCAGGCAGAGGCAGAGGGAGAAGCAGGCTCCCTGCCGAGCAAGGAGCCCTACTGTGGGACTCAATCCCAGAACGCTGGGATCATGACCTGAGCCAAAGGCAGCTGCTTAACCAACTGAGCCACCCAGGCGTCCCGAGATACTTCATTTTGATACTGCAGCTGGTATCTGTAGGTTGATGACAGGTAGAAGGAATTCTTTCTTGAGGTGTCAAATATTATGATCACTTAATACTTTACTGAATGAGTGTTAGATAACAGATTTCACCAACTGATATTTTTTTAAAGATGATGGGATAGTTCTTGAGGGTTTATTTATGCAATTGGGAGAAGAATGATAAGATTAGTAGAACTGAAGAATTATACTACAGGGGATTCTGGATCCTAAAGTAAATATTGTTGGGTGCTTTATGAGTGACTGGGAGAGAAAACCTATAGAAAGCAAGAGAATATGGAAACATGAAAATCTTTGTGGGATTTTAAACAAGTAGTGAGAGTAGTGATTATGTTTTACTGAAGTTTTTAGAAAAACAGTTATTAACAGAGATGTATCCAGTATTTAAGATAAAAATTTAGGAAGTCTTTACACTAAATTTGTGCAGATAAGTATCAAAGTGGCTGGACCATTGCATTATCAGGTTTACCAGTCTCGTTAATGGGTAGTGAACAGTAAAGCAGATTTAAATATTTATTGTGCAACACACTGCATATTTATCATGATTTTCTTTTCAGAGCTGTTACAGAATTCTCATGTAAAATTTGGGTGTGTGAAATAAAATCACACTTCCCAATGGAGAATGGGTTCTTAAAGAATCAAGTAGCAGAGTTGTGTTTCTAAAGAGGCTAGGAATTGTGAGCATAAAGTGATTACTTAGAGTAAGCTATTATTAGTCAGTCCTATTGGACAATATTTAAGCCATTTAATGAAAATTCAAATTTGAATAAAAATTATTTCCAGCATCCCATTATTCAGAATAATGTTATACTCATGCCGTTAACAGTATGAATGTATTTGGAGTGCTTGTGTCAGAGATAGAAATGTCAAGTCCACTGAAAGGGCTTTGCTTCATATTTTGCAAGTTTGTGCTAAGTTTCATTTTTAAGTACACTTCATCAAGTATCCACAGCTTTGAATTAGGATAGTGTTTGTGTGTGTCTGCGTATGTTTTGATTTAACTATCCAGGTACTTTCTGTTTTGTTCACTGTTTTTGGAAAGCAGTAGTACAGACCCTTGTTTATCAGAGAAACCGTGCAGTAGACTTACTCAAACTGTAAATCTGGGAGGACATTGTCAGTATGTTTCAGTTTCATCAAATATATTTCAGTGTAATCCTTCACCTTTATTTTAACATCGTTTGGATTCTTGGTAGAGTACTTGCCCTCATCTGCTTCCCTTGTTGCTGGGCAAGGTTTGTGATGCTGATGTCTGATTGGTTTTAGACGACTGCAGCTTTGAGCCAATCAGACCGTGAATTTCAGTTCTCTCACAGGACGAAGCACTGAAGCAGCTGCTGATTTATTTTTCCTATGGGGAGATTATATAAACTAAGAGTATGTCTGCAGCAAGCTCCCTCTTGGGTATGTTTGAAAAATTACAAGGTTCATCTGTAACTGAAGGAGAAAAAAATGAGGTTTATTTTTAAAACTTGTTTACTAAGAAAATCTGATAGGTAGTGAATTTGAGAAAAACATACTAAGGTGACAGATTTCCTACTTTTTAAAAAATAATTTTATGTTTAAAGGACTGTAAAATGATGTAGTATAGGAAAAATTTGCCTTCAATTTACAGGAATATTTACTGTTGTAATCCACACATTTGCTTTACTGCTTCAAAAGGGGAGAGCTCATAACCCTGCTGCGAAAGGCAGTTAGGGAAAAAAAGATATAATAATTGTACTTACAACACTAATATAGATTGTCAAGAGTCAGGCATTTTAATTTCATTAGATGAATCAAACTAAGTCAGTTCGGTGCAGTAGACAACAAAACACTTTATGATTTTATCTGTAGTAAACCTTTGGGTCCAGAATACTCTTAATTTTTGGAATCAGAAATCTATAACAGTAGTGCTAGGTGGGTATGAAAATAATCTTATTATTTGGATTTAAGATATTGCTGAATTTTTAGTTATACATGTTTTATAAATGTTAAGCATTGTGGATTTTTTTTAAAAAGAAATTTACATTTGATTTTTGCAGATCTTACCCATGGAGAGAGAAGTATATTCTTACTATGTATTGTCCATGTTTGACTCATTCTCCAGTTAGGGAATTGATTTATATTTCTGGAAACATTCATGGATATTTAAAGGAAGATAAATTGAAATAGCATAAAAGGTGTACATTTTTATTTATTTATTTATGTGATATAGTAAATGTGTATCATATGGATTTAGATTTTATGCATTTATGTTCTAGATTACTTATATTAGACAAAGAACCTCACTAATGTATTGCGGATCCAGGTTTTAACTATGTTTCTCTGACCTTATTGTCTGTCTCCTGTTGCTGGGCAGGAATCAGAATGCTGGCTGCTGATTGGCTGAGTTTGTGAGCAGCTCTTGAACAGCCACTTAAATTCTTGAGCTTTTTCAGCAGGCAGATTGTAGGCTAAGACATTACAGCTTTGGTAATACTTCCCTTTGTTATTTCATAGCTATCATCTCTTTGCTAGAAAAAATAAAAATTGTAGGTGGAGGGGGGAGGATGAAGCAGAGAAGCAGATAATGTTTTCACTTAAAAAAAGAAGAGGTTCATTGGGCTTTCCTTAAAAATAATTTACCCAAAATTTGAAAAAAATTCTAAGCTACAGATTCTTATTTGCAGGTAACATAACCTTCTTGGTTATTTAAATATAAATTCTTATGGTAAAGGTGAAAAACCCTTTTTAATGCTATAGAAAAAGATTTTATTAGTGATGGTATTGTCTCAGAGTTCTTGAATCTGAATATATAGAATAGGGACCTAAAAACAGTTTTTTTACTATCTTCTTCATGGAAAAATATTTTCTAGAGAAAGTTCATCACGTTTTATACATTTACTTCTAGATATGGCAGACATTTTCTGTAACTGTAAAATATTTATACATTTACTGTAAAATATAAATACTTCTTCCTGTGAAAATGAATTACAGTCATACGAAAGCTTCATGATTCTAGTGTTTCAACCTAAAAAAGTAGTTTTTATTTTGTAGAGTAGTTTTGTGAATGGCATCTCAGTTCCAGATGACGTATTTAAAATGAATCTTAGAAATGTATTGTTCCGGTAGTACAGCCATGGAGACTTGTTTGCAGGTAACACACCCTTTTCTAATGTGTATCTTTCTTAAATATACTTTCCTTATGCAAAACGGATTTTTAAAAAGTTACTGCTGATTGGTTTGCACAGATATGGCTGAACTAGTTTGAACTGGTTGTTCATGTTACTTCCTTAGGCTTTGTCTGTTTTTCATTATACTTAGAACCCATTAAAAATGTGGTAAATGGCTGTAGTGTGCTCCCTTGTGGGTATAGATGGTAGTTATTTTGTAATTCTTTGTACACTACTTTATTATTACTGAGTTGAACGGCAGTTTAATGGGTAAAACCAGCTTGCGTAGATAATATTTCTTTTTTTTTAAATGTTATTTGGTGGTGGCAATTTAACTTTAACTATGATGTTTGCATGTTGGATTTTCTAACTTATTTACAAAATGCCAGAAGTAAAGAGAGGTTTGTCTCAGATTCTCTAATTTGTTTCTAAAAACATTTTAATATACATAGACAATTACGATAACGTTATTGAGTGTTTACTAGGTTCTGAGTCCTTAATGTATAGAATCTCATTTAATCATGACTACAACTTCTGTGGCAGATACTGACAATGATACTCCCTTTTTAAGATAGCTGAAACTGATGTTAGGAAACTTGCCGTGTTAATGGTAAATACATGGGAGGGCTGGAATTTGAATCCATGTTTCTGTCTGCAGAATTATGTTCTTTTTTTTTTTTTTTTTTTTTTTTTTTAGATTTTATTTATGTATTTGTCAGAGAGAGAGAGAGAGAGTATGTACAAACAGAGGGAGAAGGAGGCAGAGGGAGAAGCAGGCTTCGTGTTGGGCAAGGAGCTCAGTGCTGGACTTGATCCCAGAACCCTGGAATCATGACCTGAGCCAAAGGGAGACTCTTAATGACTGAGCCACCTAGGTATCCCAGCAGGATATATGTTCTTAAAGGGGTTACTGAAAATTATGAAAATATACTTTTTTTTAGAGGAATGTTTCCTTTTAATGCAGTCTTCAATAACTGACAGCTTCCATATAGCTGCTGAGAAATGGGGACATTATGAGGTCAGGGTCCAAAAGAATTACAGTTCAGTATTTAAAAATATTTAAAAGGTAATGATACTCCTTATGTTATAAATTTAATTATTTTCTATCTTTGTATTCAGCAAGAAAATGTGACTATAAAATTTGCATTGCATCTTCTTTGCAGAAAAATTTTCAGTTAGTATGAGTTTGAAATGGATATGGGTGGAAAAAAACTTGAAAACTTCAAGTTTTTTGCAATTTGATTTACATCTCTCTGACGACTAGTAATGTTGAACATTTTTTTCATTTTTTAGTGCTTTTTGGCATTGGTTTATTGGCAGTTAGTATATCTTCTATTAAATGGTAGACTATAATGAATAACTGTTAAAATAGTGCCTATGATCATTCTGCGTTGAAGTTTCTGTTCAATTGAAAGATAGTTTTTCTGAATAGTTTTTCTGAGTTCCATATTTAAAAGGCTAGGAAGACTAAGAAATATATTTTAAGTAATTGGCTTAAAGTGAGCAAATGAATGTAGAATGTACCACAGTCTAGAAGTGCTATAACAAAGTGGTAGGTTCTAAGCTTTATTGGCCCCTAGCAAATAGACTAGGCATTATTTTATGCCTTTCAGCCAAAAAGAACAATGGAATACCAGAATCAGACCTGTAATTCAACACGTTGGGTTTATTATTTTTGCAGCAAGGGAGAATGCTCACCGTGGGGAAACTGAGGCACATCAGTCAGTAAGTCAGTAAGAGGATATTAGAAAAGATCATAACATAGGATTTGGGTTTAGTATAGTAGAGATTGGGTTATTTGTAAGGGGAGGGTTTGAGGAAATAGAGCCTTACTCTGTATTGGGTGCTGTCAGAAAGTGGGGGCAATTCTATGCTTGGTTATCTTAATAAATCTTATCTGTAGGGAGGACAGACTACATTGAGGATAAAGCTGAGATTTATTAAAAAAAAAGCAGCCATCACTTATTTAGAGACAGAAAAGTATGATATTTCATGGGTTGCACAGTAACCTTGTTTAATTTGAATGTTGAGGTGATTGTTCAGGAAAACATGCTTAGCTGTAAGCATCAAGTCAATTTATAACAATGAGGTCTAACGATGAGCCTCAGATTAAGTTCCTAGATGTCAGAGCCTGCTTCCTGGCCCCCTCTCCAGCCAAAGCAAGTGTATACAACCATCATTCCTACAGGTAATGGTGATAATGAGTGAATATCCAGTGTGAAAGCAATATTCTTCTTCCTGTATATCTTAGTTCATAAAAGACTTCTGTTTTTTTTCCATGATAGACTGTTGGGATACGGTTTTCTCCAGGACGAAGTCCTTGCATCTTTTGCTTGCCTTACTGCACTGGCTAGATGTTAACATAGAAATGGTATTAGGGAGCATCCTTTTCTTGGTTCTGATCTTATTTCACCATTAAGTATGATATCTGTAGTTTTCTTTGTAAATAACTTTTATTATGTTTGTTTTCTTCTTAGTTTTCTGAGAGTTTTAATTATGAGTCAACGTTAAATTTTGTTACATGAATGTTCAGTATCTGTTGATAATCTCATTTATTTTCACCTTCTGTTCTGTTTATGTAGTGAATATTGAATTCATTGCTTGAATTTTATGTATGTATGTATTTAAATTGAGAATTTACTGTCTTGTAGTTCCAGATGCTAGATGCTATTTCAGCCAGATGCTGAAATCAAGGTGATCCGGGGCCATGCAGGAACTAAGAAAGAGCCTGTTCTAGTCCTGTCTCCTAGGCATGACTTGTGACAGTCAAACTCCAGTTCTTTCATGGCTCTCTGTGCACATATCTGTATCCAAATTTTCCACTTTTTGGGCAACCTTGTCAGGATCCCTCTCAATCTTGAGAGTTTTTTTTCTGTATCTTCACTTAATAAATGTCTATTGCTTTACTAAAAAAAAACAAAAACAAAAACAAAAAACAAAAGAAAACCCCAAATTTCCCCTTTTTATAAAGATACCAATCATAGTGGGTTAGGGCCCACCTTAATGACATTATTTTATCTTGTTTACCTCTGCAAAGACGCTAATAAGGTCACATTCTGAGGTGTTGGGGCTTAAGGTTCTAATAAACTTTTATCAGATGGACACCTTGATTTGGCCTGAAATAAAGTCGTAATGCTTCATGACTCACTTATAATCTACTTTGCTTGATTTTTTTTCTTTTATTATTATTATTTTTTTTAGTATAGAACCAACCTTGTATTTTTTAATGAGCTTCACATAGTCATAACATATACCTTTTAAGGAATTTTAAAATAATTGACACATGAAAGAATAAATCATAATGGAAATTAGAAAATATTTTAAGAGCAACAGTGGAGATATAACATTAAAATATGAGATGCAGCTAAAGCCACCTTCAAAGGGAAATTTATAGCTTTATGTTTATTGCAAAAGAGGAAAGATGGAAAATTAATGATTAATGTTTAGCGAGATGTAGAACTGCCAGATTGCCAGAGCACCTGCACCATTTTATAATCCCACCATTGTGTGAGGATTCTAATTTGTCTGTCACTTTACCAGTACTCATTATTTTCTTTGATTAAAGCCATCCTGGTGTATATGAAGTGTTAACTCATTGCAATTTGATTTACATCTCTCTGACGACTAGTAATGTTGAACATTTTTTTCATTTTTTAGTGCTTTTTGGCATTGGTTTATTGGCAGTTAGTATATCTTCTGGAGAAAGGTCTATTCAGTTACTTTGTCCATTTTTTAAAAAAAGATTTATTTATTTTAGGGGGAGAGCAAGTCTGTTTTCCCTTGAGCTGGGGTAGGTGGAGAGAAGCAGAAGGAAGGGGAGAGGGAGAGAATCCCAGGCAGACTCTCTGCTGAGCACAGATTGCTGAGTGTGGAGCCCGCCATCGGTCTTGATCCCACAGTCCTGAGATCATGACCTGAGCTGAAATTAAGAGTCAGATGCTTAACCGACTGAGCCACCCAAGCGCCCCAGTTACTTTGTCCATTTATAAATAGGGTTATTATTATTATTCAGTCATAATAGTATTTTATACTTTTTAGATGCAAGTCTCTTAGATAAATTATTTGCAAATATATGGTTTGTAACTATTTCTTATTATGTGAATTGTCTTAGCAATTTTTTGATGGTAATCTTTTGTAAATATGTTTGCAGTACTGTTAATCCAGATATACCTGGTTGCAGCTGTAATCTTTACTTATGTGTTTCTTAATTTTCCTTTTTTTTTTTTTTAATCTGTATATCTCTTTTCCATTCCTTTACTGCTTTTGGTCTCTCATACTTTTATTTTTCTTTATCCATCAGTTATTTTGCTGCATATGCTTATGTGTCTCCTCCAGATTCTGAATTGATTAGCTTACTGAAAATTAAAACTACTCACTTGTTCCTTCTTTTTCTCTTTCTTTCTTTCTTTCTTTCTTTCTTTCTTTCTTTCTTTCTTTCTTTTTTAATGGTATGAATGGCCTTAATTATTTGCAATGAGAAGTGGAAGAAGAGGGGACATCACAGTTCCTGCACCAGGGGTGGCTCTAAAGACCTACTCTTGCTGCTCCCCTCCCCCCAAATAAAGAGCTAGTCACCTTTTTTCTAATAGTTCTGTAAGGGCCTATTTAGCCAGAGTAATTCTATCCGGTTAAACAGTGATTTTATTGTATATGCAGTAAAACTTAAACTGACCCTGCTCCCCCCCAATCCAGGGGAACTTACTTAAAAGTCAGGGAAACCAGTAAAATATGGAGACCAGTCCCTGATAACAGAGCCCAAATACAAGGGCGGGTCAGGTCAGGTGGAGATAACAGAGCCCCGAATGCAGGGATGAGTCATGAGTTGGGCCAGGTGGAGACATCCAATCAGTGGGGCGTGCATACTGTCTCCCTAGCTACCAAGGAGTATGGGCCCCACCTTTTGGGTGCCAATTCTGACCAAGGTGATAGGCTAGTTCAAATAGCTACTGTGGGGTGAATTATAATTCAGTTGGCCACCCGTGTGTGACCTAGCATGACTGTGCAGCTTTCTCTGTGTGTTACAATCTCATTGGCCACTTCTGTGTGGCCAAGCTCAACCACATGGCCTTTGCTCTATAAAAGTTAGTCTGTGAGGCTGGGAGGGGTTGCCCTCTCTCTAAGAGGCGGCCCTGAACGGTCGGTTTAATTCTCTCTGCTTGGCGCGAAACAAAGCTTTGCTTGACTTTCGCTTTGATCACGGAACTATCATTGGGGGACCTATCAGTTCCTGATAAGTGATCCTCTGTGGTTTGTACCTGTCACCAATTTTATATTACACAAATACAATTAATATGAAAATTAACACAACAGAGATTATGCTTTCCATATGTCATTATTTCAAAGTTACATGAAAGGCTGCTTGCTTACAAGATCAGTTTGCAGTTCATCTATGATTAGGTGGCTTCTGATTCAATTATTAAACTCTCTCTCTTTCTCTTTTTAAAGATTCAAAATGGATAGTATAGAAGAACCTCAGAAAAAAGTCTTTAAGGCTCGAAAAACAATGAGAGTGAGTGATCGTCAGCAACTTGAAGCAGTGTACAAGGTCAAAGAAGAACTGTTGAAAGCTGATGTCAAGCTGTTAAATGGCAACCATGAAAATGGAGATTTGGACCCAACCTCACCTTTGGAAAATACAGATTATATTAATGACAAGGAGGAGGTGAATGGCATTGAAGAGCTTTGTTTTGACCCTGAAAAAAGTAAATCAGAATGGAAAGAAGCCTCCTGTACCTTAAATGTTAATATAAAAAACAAGCAGGATGATGATTTAAAGCATGAAACTTCGTCTCCTAATAGTATAGCTCCTGAGCTAGTCTGTAAACTGACTCCTGAACCAGCTTCTGAGGAGCCAGCCTCTGTTGATCTGGCTATGGGAGATCCAGCCTCTGGAGATTCAGCCCCTGATGGTCTGGCCTCTGAAGTATTAACCTCTGGCGATCCTGCCTCTAGCGATCCCACCTCTGGTGATCCCACCTCTGGTGATTCCACCTCTGGTGATATCACCTCTGGTGAAATAGTCTCTGGTGAAACAGTCTCCAGTGAACCATTCCCTGGTGAATTGGTTTCTGGTGACTTGGTCCCTGATGAATCAGCCTCTGGTGAACCAATCTCCAGTGATCCAGCCTCTTGTGATTCAGCTTCTGGTGACCTGTCTTCTGGAGCACTGGCCTCTGATGATCCGGCCTCTGTTGATCCATCTTCTGGTGATCCAGCCTCTGGTGATCCAGCCTCCAGTGATCTGGCCTCTGATGAACCCACTTCTGATGAACTGGCTTCTGAATCAGCTTTTGATCCCACCTTTGAACCAAGTTCTTTATCAGTTTGTGAAGCTGTTCCTGATACTGACAGTACTGAGCCTAGTAGTAATAAAGGTGATGATTTTCTGGAAAAAAATGGGGATGATGAAAAGTTAGACCAGATTTTCTCATTTGATGAGAAAAACAAAGCTGATAGTAATATCGATGCTGATGAAGAAACCCTAGAAACAGATGATACAGTTATTTGTTCAGATCTACCTCCTGAAAATGAAAAGAAGTTAAAGGAAGACGCTGTTACAGAACCTGCTCTTGGAGAGGAGGCTATATCTAGCAGTATGGAAATTGACCAAAGTGAAAAGAATGAAGATGAAAATTCTGCAGACCTTGCAGAAACCATTAGTGAAAATGTTACAAAAGATGACAAAAATGAGATTGCCTTGGAAAATACAGATTCTATGGAGACAGATGAAATTATTCCTATTTTAGAAAAACTTGCACCAGCTGAAGATGAACTTACTTGCTTTCCTAAAACTTCTCTCCTTCCAATTGATGAGACAAATCCAGATTTGGAAGAGAAGATGGAAGGTTCTTTTGGTTCACCATCTAAACAAGAAAGCAGTGAGAGTTTGCCAAAAGAAGCCTTTTTGGTCCTCTCTGATGAGGAGGATCTTTCTGGTGAAAAAGATGAGTCTGAAGTTATATCACAAAATGAAACATGCTCTCCAGGTTAGCACATTACTTAAGTTTTAAAGGTTTTGATTAGGTTTAATAAACTGTTTAATAAAGCTTTAATAAAGCATTCTTAAAAGTTTAAATGTTTTTTAGTTGCTGACAAAGTTGAGAGTGATGGTGACTGGAATGATCTCTAAACTTCATAGATTCTTAACAGAATTTAGCAATATTGTGTGAGCAACATTGTGTGACTTGATAAGAAGGAAGTTAAAATAATTGGAAAATTTGGCCCTTGCCCTTAAGGGGCTTATAGTCTAAGAATAAAGAGATAAGATGGACCAATGTAATACTATGAGATAACAGTTTCAAGTCAGTACATAATTGATCAAAGTCCTAACAATTGTTCTTGCTATCACTTAGGAACCAAATAGCTTATAATGTGAAAGCCTACTGTTTAAATTATTTGCTTCAAGTGTAACAAATCACATTTTACAATTACTTTTCCCAGTGAATTATGATTCCTTTAATATTCTTTGTTAGAGAATGACCTCACCATTGCTAGAATCCAGAAACCTTGAAGACTGATAATCTATTTCATAAAGACTTCATCTATTTGCTTCCTTAGCCTTCTCGATTTTCTTCACCTGCATCTTCTGAATGCTCTCTCTGTAACTTATATCTGTTTTGATTGTCTTCTTTTCTTTTGTTGGATCCCTGTTACCTTTAGATTAATTCCAAACCCTTTATATAAAAGGTATATAAGCTTCATAGTTTGTTCAAAAGCCTATCTTTCCATCTCTTTTATTCCTGGAGAAAAAGGAAAGAATAAGAAAAATCCTATTTTGCTTTCACGGTCAAACTCAGACATGATTTCTCTTAGAAACTTTCTCAACTCTTTTCTAGAGTGGCATTAATACCTTTATGTTCTTGTATCATCATTCTCTTAGCCTTCGAATTCTGAGAGGAATGACCTTGTAGAATGAAACATAGGATCTGGTTTCTAATTTGTTCAAAAGAAATAAGAAACAGGCCTAGGAAACACAGGGGTATTTTTCCCCTCAATATATCATACCAATTTTTGGAGGCAAAGAATTTTTTTCTTATTAAAAGATTATTTCATTTCCAGAGAGCATTTATTCATTATTAAAGCTATATTGAGAGACAGGCTAGGCTGTTTTGGTTCTGGGGATTTAAAGATAAAAATGTAGTACTTGCCTTAGGATGCAGACAAAAATTCAATTGCAGGACATTAAATACAAGGCTGTGAATACACTAATAATGTTAAATTGGTATTCTGGGAGTATAGAGAAGGGTAACTTTATATTAAAAAAAAGATATATTTAGAAGAGCACTTTCTTTTCACTATCTCTATAACAGGGTTTTAGTGAAGATAATCCCTCTTAATTGTAGTTCCATCCTACTTGCTTAAGCCAAAAATCTTGGAGCCATTCTTAATTTTTTTCTTTATATCCCATATCTCACCAGTCTATCAGGAAATCCTATTGGGTCTGCCTTCAGATTAGATTTAGAATCCAGTCTCTCTTTTCATCCACTATCATCACCCTTGTTCTGAGCCCCCATCATCAGATCACAATAATGCTTGTCCAGTAAATATTTGTGGAATGAATAAATTGATAGTATAATAGAAGTATATCAGGGAGGACCTTGGTTACAATGCTAAAGCATTTAATAGTACTTGGGAGCCACTGAATGATTTCAAGCAGGAGGAGAATGGCATAGTGAAGTTAAATTTTGGAAAGATAATAGGTAACCATATTTAAGGTGACCTTAACTCATTCATTCAATAAGTATTTATAGAGAAAGTGGTATTGGGGTAAGTCCTTAAAAAACCTTTTGGTAGTCATAGGAGATTTCAGATTATTATTTAATGATTTTATACATTTTACCTTTATGTCATGGTTTTGATAATAGGGACCATCCTTCTCACTTAATGCTATTAAATGCCATGAGATGACTGTTAAGCCACCCATGTTGCATACTTGGAAAATTCAGACTTGAGTTTACTTTTATTTATTTAAATTACTATCTATTTATTTATTTGAGAGAGGAGTGAGACAGATAACGAGCTCAAGTAGGGGGAGGAGCAGAGGGAGAGGGAGAAGCAGACTCCCCACAGAGCAGGGAGCCCCACGCTGGGGCTCACGCTGGGGCTCATGTGGGCGCTCTGTCCCGGGACTCTGGGATCCTGACCTGAGCTGAAGGCAGACGCTTAACCAACTGAGCCACTGAGGAGCCCCAGTTATTTGCTTTTAGACTTTTATCTAATTGTATGCTATTAGCAGAGTAGGTGTAGTGATAAATACCTTAGCTTATAACTAAACTTTTATTTCCTGCCCTCCCTTCCCCAACCCCCAAGGAAATTTTGTATGTAATACATTTAAGTATAGTTTCTTCATTGGTCTTAAAACTGTACTCTGTTCTCTTTACATGGGAGAGAAATCTGTTAACAGTAGTCCCCTTTTGTCAGTGGTTTCACTTTCCATGGTTTCAGTTTTTGTGGTTTTAGTCACCCATAGTCAGCCATGGTCTAGAAGCAGATTATTCTCCTTCTAACTTATTCTCAGTAGTGTTAACTTTCTAGGTCAGTATAGTCTAATGCTGCATCACAATACATATATGTCATTCATCTCACTTCATCTCATCCAATATGCATTTTAACATTTTACATCATCATAAGAACTGTGAGTATAGTACAATAAGGTATTTTGAGAGACCATATTTATATAACTTTTATTATAGTATATTGTTACAATTATTTTATTATTAGTTTTTGTTGTCCATCTCCTGTGCCTAATTTATAAAAAAATTTATAAAAAAATGTATATATGTACAGGAGAAAACATACAGGGTTCATTACTATCCATGCTTTCAGGCACGCACTGGAAATCTTGGAACATAGCCCCTGCAGATAAAGGAGGACTATAGTGTATGTCATTTTTGTTATTGTGTACCTTCTGAGATACTAACTTTCATCATTTTTTATTCTTGACTAATTTTTTTTAGATTATTTATTTGAGAGTGAGCTGGAAGAGGGGTGAAGAGGCAGAGGAAGAGGGGGAAGCAGACTTCCTGCTAGGCAGGGAGCTCAACACGGGGCTCGATTCGATATTTTTTTACTAATTTTTAATGTTTTCAGAACTCAGAATTATAAACTGAAGTGCTGAGGACTGCTTCTTCCCTCTAGCTACTAACATTTATGTGCTGTACTAATAGGAAAACATAAACCTCTGTCATTTCAGGCACTTCTTTAGCAAATTTGTTTTAAATATAACAGTTATGATAGCTGTGAGCAGCAACAAAAAATGATGAAAGAAATCAGAAAGCAAATAAAAAAGCCATTTTAATTTTACAATTGTAAAAGAAAGGCCCAAGAAAGTATTGTAGATATACTCAGTGGGCCTGAAGATACTGTCATAGTATTGCATAGTCCTAGATGATGACTGATATTCATTAGATGATTAATATGATAATCTGTTTATTAAGAAGGCTTGGAAAACAAAGATTTCTGTCTGGAAAAGTTTAAACAGCAGTAAAAGAGGCCCATGTATTAGTTTATCTTTCATTCACTTTCCATGCCATGTACTCTTTCTCTAGCTTCTATTCCGTCTCCTTCCTCTTTCACGGTCATTCTTCAAGTTCTTTTAATAGGCTAGCACTGTTTTTTCTCCTCCTATTTGTTCTTTAACTTAATTGGATTTTGATTTTCATCTTGGCAGTCCCCCCTCCTTTTTGTTTTCAGTGAAGTGACATTTATGCTCATATTGTTAAAACCAGGGGTTTAAATCTAAAACTTTGTCTTTATTGCTCACACTTGGCTGCTTTTTTTAATAGTCCTTCCCTCTTGAGACCGTCTAGCTTTTTGGCTCTGGCATTCTCCTTTTTTAAAATCCTTATTGGCCCTTCTCATTCTGTTTCTTAATGGAGAAATAGGAGGGAGAGCTCTTCTCCACCTGCTTTTTTTGTTTTATAAACATTGCTATTTCTTAATATTTTAGAGGAGAAAAATATGTTTTACATTAAACCAGATTTTACACTAATTTTGATATAATTTCCTTCCAAATTTTATTTCAAGTGAAAAATGTATCTGTGGTTGGTTTGTTTTTCACTATTCACTCTCTAAGATAAATATGATGAGTGTAAGTGTTTATGAGGATAATTGCGTAGGAGTAGAATTTCATGGGTTTTGTCTGTTTTTGCTTTAGGTTAGTAGTGATAGAATTACTGTGGTTTAGTTGATTAAAATTTAGTGGTATTTTATTGTCACTGTTTATTTTGTTCAGCTAAAGTTCTTTATTATCTCCATCCATTTATGTTCAGTTATTTCTTACTGTATTTGGTGTTTCTTTGTGGAACCTCTTATTCCTATACATTGGTAGAAATTGCAGATTTTTCTTTTCAGAGTTGAAGAAGATCAAAGAAGCAGGTTTTGGAAAGGGAAGTATAGGAGGGACATCAGTTTCAAGTGACTGTTACTGCCTAAGTTAGATAGGTGTATTTCAGGACAGAGGTTTGGACTGTCTAGACAGATTTAGGAGCAGATAGCATATACTTCAACCTTAACTGAAGTTGAGTGATAAGATGGGATCACCTCAGTGATAATCAGTGAGTATAAATGGAGATGAGAGGAGGTGTAAGAACTGAGCTCTTGACATTCCAGTGTGTAGAGATTGGGAGATGAAGAAGAAACCGGCAAAGAAGATCAAGAAAGAGCAGCTCTTAATATGTCAACTGTACCTCAATAATAAGAATAAAAACAATATGTAAGTATATTAACTAAAAAGAAAAGAAAGAGCAGCTTTTCTGGTAGAAAATCAGGAGATTTTGTTATCTTAGGTGTCAAGTAAAGAGGATGTTGCAAGAAGAGAGTAATCAGCCCAATTTTGTTTATGTATCAGATGCTGCTATTTGTTCAAGTAAGATGGGAGACAAATATTTAATAACCTGAAGATCATTTGTGACCATGACATGGGGTGGTAGAATTGAAAACCTAATGGAGATTGGGTTTCAGAGAGAATGGGAGGTGAATTGGAAATGATAAAATATAACTCTTGCCCCCTCAAGTTTTGCTTTAAAGGGGAGCACAAAAATTCACTGTAGGAGGTATTATTTGGAAGATTGTATTAAATAAAGCTTTTAAAAAATTTTCTGGAAATGTCTTATTAATTAATGCCACATTTTTCTGATATGCTTTGTGAGGTTGAGAATTTTTATGTTTATTGGCCACTTGTATTTCCTTATCTATAAATTGCCTGGTTATCTACTTTGTTCATTTTGCTAATGGGTGAAATTATCTTCAGTTAATCTATAGGATTTTTTTGTTTTGTTTTAAATATTCTCATAGAGTCAGTAATTTCAAACACAGGATTAGTAAACTATAGCCTATAGGCTCTGTTTTTGTCAATAAAGTTTTATTGGAATAGAGCCACATCTGTTTGTTTACTATTACATATTATTTGTCACTGATTCCCACTACAAGGGCAAAGTAGTTGTATCAAAGACCATATGGCCCACAAGACTGAAAATATTTATTTTTTAGGCTTTACAAAAAATGTTTGCCAATCTCTAAGGTGACACTTATTTTTGTCCATATCTCATTGGACTAATGAAAATTAGTCATTGGACTAATGGACTCATCGGACTAATGAAACTAACTCCCTATTGTCCTCTCCAATACACTTTTTCTACCTTTATCTTATGAAATCTTATTTAAGATAATAGTTACCAGATAGATGATAAACATCTCCTTTGTCTCAGCTCTTTTCCCAAAGTTTTTAGGATTACCAAAGTTACAAGATAATGGTTTCAGTTCTTAGTGAGCTTACTTATTGTCTAGTCTGGTTGAAAGGAAGGAATGCCACATACAGAGCTGTATATGAAGATGGGCTAACTTGCCATAAGTCTATACTGAAGACTAGAGGAATTAAAGCAGAAACTATGAATGAGGACAGATTCCAAAAAAGACGGTCTTAACCTAAGTATTTGGATGAGTTTCAGGCATCCCATGAACTACTTGAAACTATATATAAAAATGTCTCTGTGCATGGGCCTTTGATTACTATTCTGGGGTTAAGCAGGTCCACTCTCAGATTCTCTAGAGGTTTTATAAACAAAAAATTAAATATAGGACCTTGTTCCTTTCTGTAAAATCTGTTAATACCATTTTTCTTATCCCAAGTTCTTTCCATTAAGTAAAACTGAAGTATAAAGTTTAATCCACTGTGTCTATTTTAAAATTCCAATAAGTGTTTTAAAGTGTTGAGAATCTAGCCATATCTTCCAGGCATATCTGGAAAATGGGAATCAGGTAGGAGGAGGTTTTGAGGAAATGGAGTAAGCTCAAGCTATATTTGACATATCTGTAAGAGTAGAGGGAGCTAACATGATTAAAAGAGACAGCTCAAACCAAATTGTTAGGCCAGTTGCTCTGCTGTAATATGGCTGATCTGGCTTGTAGTTACCCAAAGTGGAGCCATAGCTAATTTTGTTCTTTGGGTGGTATCATAATTTGCCAAATAAAAACTGTATAAACCTTCATCTCAAGCAACCCAGTTATTCTTTGTCTCTGGAGACTCTGGGGACTAGGAAACTCAGGAGTCACCACCCTCAGTATTAAAATCAGGAGGATTTGGAAACCTATATGTAGAAAAAAATGCTTTGTAATGAGTTTGTGATCTACAAGGGAGCAAAACATTTTCATTTCATTGAAACTGGAGTTGAGGGATAGGATCTTAAAATATTTCTAATGAGCATAGTAAACGGAAAGTTAATTTTCTAATACTCATTTATTTATTTTTAATACGCCTTTCTTTTAAAGTTTAAAAATAGTTTTAGTAGGGATGCCTGGGTGGCTCAGTCTGTAGAGCATGTGAACTGTTCTTATGAGTTCAAGCCCCACATTGGTTTGGAGCTAACTTAACAAGTTTTAGTAATCTTTATGTGCTGTTTTGTTTTGACTGTTGTCATGTTTTACAGCTTTATTGTTTTACCTTAGTGTGAAGAAAATATTTTTAAGAGCCTTAGTAGGTTCATCATTGATCCTCGTAATCTGCCTGTTTTCACCTAAAAGGTCTCTCCAGTTATTTTAGCCTTGACTTCTACCATCAAGGACGGTTGGGATTAAACTTTGTTGTTTGGAGAAGAAATGCCATATCAAAATCTTTTTATAATGTTATATTCCTTGTGATTACGTATTTAATTTTGGTTGTAGGATATAATGAAACAAGATGCTTTATTGAAACCCTGGGGAGGCAGTTTCAGTGATGTAAGGGGGAAAAATAGAAACCCAGACATACTAATGGTTTGTTTTTCTCCCCCAGTTCATGATTAAGTTAGTTGAGATAATATTGACTAAAGACCCTTTCTGGTACCTGTGGGGTTTCATTTATTGTAACAATGTAATTACATTTTTAGCAGGATATTTTTGTTAGCACTCTTTGTTATGTTTTATATGCCTTGTGAAAATTACTTAAGCCTTTTTGAACATTGGGCTTTCCTCATCTAAGTGATGGTAGAAATAGTGTTTATTGTGTAGGATTATGCTAAGGATATAAAGTAGTGTATGTCATACAGTTAACTCAGTTGTTGGCACTGGCATCAGTTAACTATTAAGTTAAACTTTTATTGTCTATTTATTTATCTTTAATTTTTTAAAAAATATTTTATTTATTTATTTGACAGAGAGAGACCCAGCGAGGGAGGGAACACAAGCAGGGGAAGTGGGAGAGGGAGAAGCAGGCTTCCTGCTGAGCAGGGAGCCTGATGCAAGGCTCAATCCCAGGACCCTGGGATCATGACCTGATCCGAAGGCAGCCACTTAACGACTGAGTCACCCAAGCACCCTAGCTTTTATTATCTTTTTCTTTTTTATGAACTCTCTGATAACCATTAAAGTAACTTAATAATTTTATCTGGTTAAAATGTTAGATGTTTTGAATTTGGCAGTACTTGGTAATTTTTGTAATTGTCATAACCACTACAGTATTTTAGGGTTTTCTTTTTTCCTTTTTTTTTTAAGATTTTATTTATTTATTTGTCAGAGGGCTGGAGAGCGCGCACAAGCAGGGGGAGTTGCAGGTAGTGGGAGAAGCCAGCTCCCCACTGAGCAAGGAGCCAGATGCGGGACTGGATCCCAGGACCCTGGGATCATGACCTGAGTTGAGGGCAGATGCTTCACTGACTGAGCCACCCAGGCGCCCCAGTATTTTAGTTTTAATAATTGAATGTAATGGAATCTAAATGCTTTACAGTAGGTTTTATTAATCTACTGTTGACATCAAATTACTAAGTAAGATTCTTTGTTTTAAAATTTATACTATTTTTTTCCATGTTTAAGAGCTTTTTATGAATTTGTAGGAGCATTTGAAAGTGGACTTAGTCATTCATTTCTACCAATCCATGCTATGTTCCCTTTTTAGTCCTAAAATTTCACATTTTGAGACTGATTTTATAAAAGCTTATTAACTGGATTGTTAATATCAAAATTGTAAATTACAGCGAGCTTCAATAAATACTGATGGAAGTAAGATTTCCTTTTCTGTTTTTGTTACAGCAGAAGTAGAAACTGAAAAGGATAGCAAACCTGAGGAAGAAGAACAAGTAATAAATGAAGATGAAAGACCTTCTGAGAAAAGTAAGCATGTACAAAAAACCTGAACTAGTTTAGAAAAATATCTATTCATTGTTTCTCCTTTTAAGGTTATGGAATATATTTCCTTTCCTGAGATAATATAAAAATTTTGCAGTTTAAGTAAAACACAGTTAAATCATTTTATTGACAGCTAACCTAAGGATTTTTGAAAGTATTATTTTCATATACCTCAGTATTTTGTTTATACTTTTAATTGTTTTATAAGAAAGATTTATGCTTAATATTTAATAAGGTACTATTTGAATGTCTTGAGATAAATTGTTTTAGATTTATGTTTAGAGCATGGAGCTATAAGAATTTTGTCGGAGGTGATACAAGTTAATGAAAATATGTGTCTGTCTCCTCAAGGTTCCTAGGCTTCACGGGAAAGGGGACTTGATGGGACAGGGTGTCGCTAGGTTTATAAGATAATCATTGGACTTGAAGTCAGGAAACCTAGGTTCTGTATCTCTCCTTGTCATTCTGGTTTCCATGTATGACTAGATAAGTCATGAAGTAGAAATGGATTTTAAAAGTAGGCACGTAGATAAATGGGTATAGAGAAAAGCAAAGAGCGATACTTACGGTCACATAAGGACATTTCCCTTTAATAAGTGGAGATTTTAGTATTTTTACGTTTTATATATTGAAAAAGAAACCAGATAAAATTTGATCTCATGAATGTATTACCAGTATTTGAAATACAAATTTTCTAAGTGAAGATCTTTGAATATCTTTACCAAAGTTACTTTTATGATGACATAAATTTTACTGTTTTTATTTATTTGAAATTCATTAGGACATGTTAAGAATAACTAGCCTTGGGTGCCTAGGTGGCTCAGTCAGTTAAGTGTCCGACTTGTGATTTTGGTTCCAGTCATAATTTGAGGGTCATAATCTGAGGGTCGTGAGATTGAGCCCTGTGTGGGGGCTCTGCACTCAGCAGGGAGTTGGCATGAGATTCTCTTCCTCTCCTTCCACCCTTCCCCCTGTGCAAATATGTGAGTTTTTTTTCTCTCAAATAAATAAATCTTTAAAAAAGAAGAGTAACTAGTCTTATGTTATTTTCCTAAGGCTAATGATGAAGATTTTTTCTAAATGCTGAGAAAAAAATGTATTGAAGAGGAGGGAGTAATTAAAGCTATGTACAGTTGATAGATATCTGTGACATTTTTGTAAGGGGATTCATGTGCACTATAAAATTTAGCAAAGGGAATGAATATAAGATGGTTTCTTCTCATCTCATATTCATAATTTAGGTGATTCTCTATCTTAATATGATTTCAAGAGAAGAATCTTTTATGTTCACATTATACATTGCTTAGCCCTCAGGATGTTCTTGTTTAGCATTCTGAAAATAATTTCAAGTTCAGAGTTTAAAAGCTACCTATCCATTTTTCTAGTCTCTAAAACAATTTATAAAATTGCTGAGTGAGAATGATACTGTGATAACTAGGAATAATATTTAGCTGAGAATGAAAAGAGGCATTAGGGTCTAATAAAAGTCATCATGCTTTTGTCCTCAGGTGAATTTTCCAGAAGAAAACGTTCTAAATCAGAGGACATGGACAATGTACAGTCCAAACGTCGTCGGTATATGGAAGATGAATATGAAGCAGAATTTCAAGTGAAGATTACAGCCAAAGGAGATATTAACCAGAAGCTACAAAAGGTGTTACAGATTATAAGTTAAAAACGATATTAAATAAAAAACATGACCATTTTTATTCTTCTAGGTTTTTGACATTATTCTGTATTTTACTGACATATTTAGGTTTTTCATAGAACTTGAAGAAAGTGGTTGAGCTTATTCTTAATAATTTATTTTTTAAAACTTTGATTCTTTTTAAAAGAGTTTTTGGATTTTATTTTTTCTTTCATATTGAATTTTATTCTGTGGAAATACTAGAGTCTTATATTTTAACTTTTAAAAAAGACATTAACTTTTTAATCTTCATTATAAGGTGGTTTTATGGTTGTAAGTTCCTACATTGTAACTCTTTGTTATGTTCTTTAGGCTTACTATTAAAAATAGTAGGGACAGAGCCTTAGAATGACTAGGGAAAGGAAGTATTTAAAATACAAACTTTATTTTATTTATTTATTTTTTTTAAGATTTTATTTATTTATTTATCAGAGAGAGAGTGAGCGAGCACAGACAGACAGAGTGGCAGGCAGAGGGAGAAGCAGGTTCCCCGCCGAGCAAGGAGCCCGATGTGGGACTCGATCCCAGGACCCTGGGATCATGACCTGAGCCGAAGGCAGCTGCCTAACCAACTGAGCCACCCAGGTGTCCCTAAAATACAAACTTTAGAAACATCTGCCTGTATCTATGAAACTAGAGTTAGAAATATTGAAAATATGTAGTATTTAATATACTTTTCTAAATGTGTTAACAGATGTGTATGACAGATGCCTTTTTTTTTTTTTTAATTTTTATTTTTTATAAACAAATTTTTATCCCCAGGGGTACATGTCTGTGAATCGCCAGGTTTACACACTTCACAGCACTAACCATAGCACATACCCTCCCCAATGTCCATTACCCCACCCCCCTTTCCCAACCCCCTCCCCCCCGCAACCCTCAGTTTGTTTTGTGAGATTAAGAGTCACTTACGGTTTGTCTCCCTCCCAATCCCATCTTGTTTCTTTTCTTCTTTTTCTGCCCGACAGATGCCTTTTTAAGAGGAATATGAAAGTCCAATGAAATTAATTTTTTGAAGTCTTACAGATTTAATAATGAAATTATAAATAATCTACGTTTTAGACCAATGTCCTTCTTCCACTAAGATACAGTATAAATACTCATATTAGAAAAAAGCAGTTAATTAGTGAGGTGAAAAAAAGTGCCATTTTTCTTTCCCAGGTTTTTTTATTTGTCATATGGAGGTAATAATGTTTAGTCCTTTTTACAGAGCTATTATAAATACGAAGATAGGTATGTGAATTTTGAAACTTATATGTGTACTAAGAATGTATTCCTCTGGAACAGTGTTATTCAAGTATGGATTGTGGACACGTACTATGTATTCTATTTGTTAGGGACCCATAATAAGATAAATAATGTAAATTGCAAGTAGGCATTTGGAAATATTTTATAGAAATTTCATAGTGCAGTGATATTAGTCTCAGAAAAATATCATCTGCAGCAGATTAGAAATTTTAAAAACTGGTCCTTTAACTGATTTCCTTTGAATCACAGAAGGTATGAGAAATAAATATTAAAACCTCAGTATAAAATTATTTATAAAATTTTACCCTCTGGAAATTTTCTGTTTTTAGTATAATTTTGTCATAGTAGACACATGTAGAAGTAGAGGCTTTTAGCAGTTTATCATTGTGTTATGAATGCCAGAGTGTTTTCTCTTGAAATTAATCAATACATTATAACTGTCTTACTAGTCCTTAAGAATATTTACTCTTCGCTGCTTGCTGAAATGCCTTCTTGGACTGTAACAAAGAAATATATCTCTTTAGGTTGTACAGTGGTTGCTGGAAGAAAAATTGTGTGCACTACAGTGTGCTGTATTTGATAAGACTTTGGCAGAATTGAAAACACGAGTTGAAAAGATTGAATGTAACAAGAGGCATAAAACAGTTATTACGGAACTACAGGTTCGTATACTGATTTGAATTGTATACCCGTGTGTCATTATTTTTATTACTTGTTTTGGGGGATACATTTTCAAAGTTGATAATAATTACATTTAACTTCTAAATATTAGAAGTAAAAAGAGGCACCATTAGTATTAGTTTGCTAGGGCTTTCATAAAAAAAGTACTGTAAACTGGTAGCTTAAACAACAGAGAAGTACTGTCTCATAGCTCTGGAGGCTAAAAGTCTATGACCAAGGTGTTGGAAGAATTGGTTCTGTTTGAAGGCTATAAGAAAGAATCTTTTCCATGTGTCTCCTTCCTCTAGCTTCTGATGGCATACTGACAGTTTTGGGCATTCCTTGTCTTGTGGAAGTCTTTTGTCTTCATATGGCACTATATGTGTACGTGTGTGTGTGTGCGCGCGCGCGCATGCGTGTGCATATTTCCCCTTTTTACAAGGATACCATTTGGATTGGATTGGGGCCCATCCTACTCCAGTATAACCTCATCTTAACTAATTACCTTTGTAAAGACCCTCTTTACAAATTGAATCACAATCGGAGAATACTTAGGGTTCAGACTTCAGTATATGCACTTCTCATATAGTTCAACCCATAAGAGAGCCTTAGTCACTGAGGAAAGGCTGCTATTATCCTGCATGTCATAAGTACCAAATAATATTTATTGTAAGTGATTCTTTTTATATTAACCCACTTCCTGCCATGGATCTTATGGTGTAAAGATTAGTTTGTTAATTTATATTTGTTAATGATTTTTACTTTTCTTTTTTTATTAAATATAACTATACACATATATATACATATAGTGCCAGAGCTTCTAAATGACTGAAATGAACACATGATAACATGCTGTAGTAAATCATTTTATTCTAAGACTAAGAAACTGGAAATTTTTATCAGTACATTCATTCTGTCATATAGTAAATGTATGGTTTCTATTAGGCTATTTGAAAATGAGCATAGTCTACAGATACTGAGTTTGCAAACCACTTGTAGACCCTTACTTTATAAATGAGGGAAAAGGGTTCCATGAAAATAAAGTCACTGTTTTCTAGTTATAAAGCAAATTGCAACCAAATGTGACTAGAATTTATATATTTCTTAGCCTGAAAGTTATTTTCTTGGGTTCATATTGTTAATTTTTTTTGAAGTGAGACTTTTTAAATAATAATATCTTTGTAGTAATTTTGTTATGTACCATGTAGTACATTACTAGTCCTCTTTCTTACCTTTAGCAGATCTTTCTAATAGTGATAGTGTTGTTTAATTATTAAACTTTATTTTACTAATACAGTCGAATTTTGAATTAGAATTTTAAAATGTTTGAGGATTTAAAAAGAGTGGTTTCATTAATTGTTTCTCATTTTGTGTTTTTAAAAAAATCTGAGACTTTGACTCCCATATTCTCATATAACATGCAAGTCCAGATCTCTTAACACTTAATAAAATTTTCACTTTGATGTTACCTGGTAGCCTTAGAATCTGAATCCTTTAAATGCCCAAACATTCTCTTCTCCACAAATAAATCCCCTCTACCATTGTTCCTCTTACTTGTAATTCTTGAATCCTTAGAAAAATCTTCCAGCAATATCTTCCCATTTTTCTTCTCCTTGATAGTTTTTGAGTTCTTGGAAATTGATTTCTTTCAGTCATTTCACATATACCTTGGATTGCCAAATTATAATTTCTATTTCTTACAAAAGTCTATTTTTTGCTTCCTCTCACTTTTCACAAGGCACAGGCCCATTTACATGTGTATTTTTTTCAGTTAATATGGGTATAGTACTGTAAATATATTTTCCTTTTCCATTCCCTTGATTATAGCAATAACCTTTTACATGATTACTCTGGTTCTATTTTTTAAGTCCTTACTGGTCCTTCCCAACGATTGTACTCATCTTTCTAAAATACTGTTTGTTTCATTCTCCTCTGTATAGTCCAGATTCCTCAACAAAGTGCCATCATTCATTTTTTAATTTTTAATTCCTGGATCTCCTAGTTTTTGATCTACTTTTCCTAATACCTACCAATTGCTATACTGTCCTACAGAGTATCAGTGTTCATAGTCTTTTCATTTTAGGCCTTCAACTTCATACTGTTTCTCCTATTTAAGTTACCTGTAGTGATCTGCCCTTACCATGCTATTTATTTAAATTTTACTAAGCTCATTTAGTCCCTGTCTCTTTCTGGGTTTTTCTGATATTTAGTTTTTTATGGAAGTAAAATTCAATAGCAAAATAACTGTTTTTACTTTACAATTCACTGGCATTTAGTTCATTCACATTGTGTGACTCTCATCTCTGTCTAGTTATAGAAAATTTTCATTAACCCAAAAGAAAACCTTATGTCCATTAAGTAGTCACTTTCCCTTTCCCCTAGTCCTTAGCAACCACTAACCAGCTTTCTGTCTCTATTGATTTACCTATTCTGCGTATTTTTTTATGAACAGAATCCTACAATATGTGACTTTTTGTATCTGGCTTCTTTCTCTTGGCATAACATTTCAGGGTTCATACACAATGTAGCATGTATCAGTACTGCATTCCTTTTTATGCCTAAGTGATATTTAATTATATTTATATGCTATTGAAAGTATTTGTATACTATTCAAAATAAGTAGGCATTCAAGGTGTTAAGTGTAATTTCCAGAATAATCATTAAAGAAAAAAACTAAAATATATATAGCTATATAGTATATAATATAATGGGTATGTGTTATATAAATGGTTGACCCTTGAATAATGCTGGGCTTGGGGTGCTGATCCCCTCCCCTGATACAGTAAAAATCCATGTATAACTTCTTTTTTTTTTTTTAAGAGAGGCGGGGGAGGTGTAGTGGAAGAGGGAAGAGAGAGACTCTTAAGATGGCTCATGCCCAGCGCAGAGCCTGATGTGGTACTCAATCTCACAACCCCGAGATCATGACCTGAGCCAAAATTAAAGAGTTGGATATTTAACCTACTGAGCGCCCCAGGTGCCCCGCTGCTAAGTTTATTTCAATTAATATACTTTCTGCTCTAGGATTTCTGTATGTTTTCTTTACATAGTTTCTGTCTCTTTGATATTCTGCTTAGTGAGACATTGTTTTCCTGTTTCTTCTCATTTTTTTAAAGTTCTTTGTCCATTGTTTCTTTTAGCTCCTTGAACAGATTTTTAATCAATTTATTTAAAGTCTTTGTCTAGTAAGTCCAATACCTGAGCTATCTTTCTTTTCATTATTTTCATTCTGTGAATGGCCCATACTTTTTTTTTTTTTTTTTAAGATTTTTATTTATTTATTTGACAGAGAGATCACAAGTAGGCAGAGAGAGAGGAGGAATCAGGCTCCCTGCCAAGCAGGACCCTGAGATCATCACCTGAGCCCAAGGCAGAGGCTTAACCCACTGAGCCTCCCAAGCGCCCCTGGCCCATACTTTCTTATTTCTTGTTTCTTTGTATGCCTCCTAATTTTATGTTGAAATTTGAGTATTTTGAATATTATATTGTGGCAGTTCTGGGAATCAGATTTTTTTCCTCACTACCCAGAGTTTGTTGATGCTTCTTGTTGTGATTTGTTGTTTGTTGGTTTATGACTTCTAAAATGTTTTTGGAAAATATAAATTCTTTGTTGTGTGGGACCCCTAAAATTTGGTGTTTCATTAGCTTAGTGGTCAGGTGATGTTCTGCCAGTTATCTTAAATGCTTAAAGCATAAAAAAGAAAAAAGGAAGAAGGAAAAAAATACTCACCCAGTCTTTGCAGATTGGCTCTGTTGAGGCACTCCTTCAGTGCTAATTAACCAGGCCATTTACAGCTTACCCTATCCAGCTTGCCTTATCCTCACTTCTACTTGCTTAAGTGAAAGCTTAGGTTCTTTTCAGGCTAATTTTTGCTTTTTGTCCCTGGGCATTTGCATAGTCTCTATTCTAGAGCTTTTAGAGTCCCTTTTGTGTCATGTGTCACCTTTCCCAACCTTTTCTTACCCAGGCTTTTCTGTTTATTGCTTGTCCAAATTGTTGTCCTTTGCCTCAGGCTGCTGTGCCAAATCTTTTAGGAAAAGCTGTCTGGGATGCTGCTCCAGCCTTGGGAATTACTTGAGTTGGGTGAAACAAAGGCTGGCCTGTGTGCTGGGCCTTAAGGGAGATGCCAGTGAAAATAAGGTCCATATGCTTCCTGTGGCACTAGAAGCCTGCACCAGGCATGCTAACTGTCATCTTCACAGCCACTGCTGATCTGGGTGTGGGGAAAAATGAATAGACAACTTAAAAGACCATAGTGCTCTCTTACTGCAAAGTAGCAGCTTTATTCCTCCCTAGGTCTTCCTCTTGGCTTTTCTGAGTTTTTTTTAAGAGGCTCTGCACTCATAGTGGGGGCTTGAATGTGTGACCCTGAGATCAAGATGTGAGATCAAGATGTGTATCATATTTAGTAGGGATCATGGAAGTATTTCCATTGAAGTTGAGACTAGGACAAAGGCATCTGTTATCTGTGCTGCTATTTAGAGTTTTGGTGGCAGACAGGAAAAAGAAATTAAGAGTAATGATTGGGAACACAATAGAATTAATTTGGCAAACTGTAGAGAAAGTAAGAGTTTAGAAACTACCTGATTGAAGAAAAACTTTCTAATAGTTTTTCTATATATCAGCAATGAACAATGAGAAGATATGAGATAAAGGTTTCACATATGGTAAGATATTTAAACATGAATAAGTAGTTAAGAATAAAAGAAAATTTTAAGACCATTGTGAGGAAAAAGGACAGAAAAAGAAAATCTGAGTCAACAAGTCAACTGTAAATGTACTATGTTCCTAGATAGGAAGACTTGATCCCTTTCAAATTATTGTACAAATTCAAAATACTCAAAATTTCAAGTGGATTTTTTTAATGGAAATGGAAAAGCTGTCAACACACCCTGGAATACAGTATTTCATTGGTTATAATTTATAAAATGCTGTTTTTAAGTAGTTTCAACTGAAAATAGCCTCTCCACCAAGTAAATCCATGACTGTCTAATCCAAGAGACAGTTTTGAATAATGGATATATGTATCCATTTATTCAGTAGCTTTTTAAAATGCTAATATTTTGTTAAGTCAGACTTGATGCTTGATTAGCTCTTTTCTCAGATAATTATTTCCTAAGAGGTTCCTTGGTGCATAATTTATGCAAGGAAATCCCTGGTTTGCCTAGCTTGCTAAATAAGGCTCAGTGTGTCTGAATGGCAACAATTTATGTGACTTATATTTAAATAGCTACCCTTATGCCTATATAAGAAATAGATATGCCTAAGAAAGAAACCAAGAGCAAAATGAAATAAAAGTAGTAGAGACATAATAATAGAATATCCCTTTCCTAGATTAAAATCTGACTTGTTTATATAGTTTCTTAAAATCTCACATCATACTTACTAAAATAGAGACCTAGTCTTAGACACATTATGGCAGATACTTTGAATTACAATTTTGAAAAATTGCACAGTTTCCTAGATTAAAATAAGAAAAAGGCTGTTTTTTTCTTTTTTCTTTTTCTTTTTTAACTTTTTTTATAATATTAAATGGCAGACAGTGAATCAGTGTCCAGATTTTGATTTTAATTTCTCTGATAGCTTAATTTTTTAAGTGATAAAATCCTTTTTAAAAAGCATTTAAATATTACAGATGTATATGCTCACTGCCTGCCAATTCTAACCTCTAGAAGTAACCACTTTTAACTTTGGTATTTATTCCTCTAGATCTTCCCATATATATATATATATATATAATACAAAATGAGTTTTAAGTAAAAGTAGTATAATAATACTCTACAAACTGTTCAACTTATAGATTACCCACCAGGTAGACTCAAGAATGAAAAATATTCTTGCATAAATTGTGGTACAGAAAACACCTTTCCCTATATCTTTCTTGAAAAAAATTATTTGAAATATTTTAATCATAGGAAGGTAAATCCATATTAAGAATATAAAATTATGCTGTATGTCTTTGGTATTAATAAATATGCATAAATACTCAAGTCCTAAGGAAAATCTTCATCCTCGAGGTCATATGTGATTGAGTTCGTAGGCTCTCTCAATGGACTTAAATACTTTGTTAGGTTTGGGGTCTCTTTCAGAAGTGCCTACTTTCTGAAAGAAACTTTAAAAGTAAATAATACCATTTTTTTGGTATGATATGCTTATATTGGATAAAAGAATTTTTCTGGAGGAGTTCTTCCTTAGGTGGGCCTCATGAACACACTCAGAAGTTTAATTTAAATTTCTTGAAAATATATTTAACATAAAATGGCAGCAGCAGTGGGGTATTTGGATGGTTCAGTGAGTTGAGCATCTCTTGATTTTGGCTCAGGTCATGATCTCAGGGTTATGAGATCCAGCCCCCACTTTAGGCTCTGTGCTGAGCAGGGAGTTTTTTGAGATTCTTTCTCTTTTCCTTCCTCAGCTTGTACATGTGCTTGTGCCACTCACTCTCTCTCTAAAAAACAAAACAAAACAAAAATAAAAGCTTAAAAAGAATTGGCAGCATGGGGCGCCTGGGTGGCTCAGTGGGTTAAAGCCTCTGCCTTCGGCTTAGGTCATGATCCCAGAGTCCTGGGATCAAGCCCTGCATCAGGCTCTCTGCTCACCAGGGAGCCTGCTTCCCTCTCTCTGTCTACCTCTCTGCCTACTTGTGATCTCTGTCAAATAAATAAATAAAATCTTAAAAAAAAATGGCAGCAGCAGTTAACAGCAACAGAAAAACTAGTTGAGTATTACATCTGTACTTTAGTAAAAGACTTAAATACAAAATACTCATGTGGTAATGAGATAAATTTTTTTTCTTTCCTGTTTTTTTCCTTAAAGTTTCTGTGAATATGTATTTGAGCAAATATGTGATCAAGCAGCTTATATAAGCAGTATAAATGAATAAATAATTTCACTGAAATGTTAATAGTAGCAAGGTAACATTTTTGACAGAGTACTAAAATTAACATAATATGAAAGTGTTTCAAAGAGTAATATTAAATGACCACACATACTCTGCTGTTGAATGTACAAATTAGCAAAGCCTTTCTGAAAAAGAAATTGTCATTTAGATATTTGATAATTCTTAGATAATTTAGATATTAATTAGCATTTAGATAATAATTTAGAAAAGAGCTTTAAAAATATTTTCTGTCTCGGAAGTTATATTTTGTGAGTGGTACCCAAGGAAATAATTTGAAAGAACAAAATTGTTAATTGCATTATTTGACTATAGCAGTACATCGATAAACACTGAACATTTCCATTGGGAAATAGAGGGTATAAATAATGATTCAGTATATTACACATACATTGATAAGGCATGGCATTGGGTCTTTTATGACTTACAAGTGTGTTTAGTACAGAATTCTCAGAAAATTGTATAGTTACAACATACTGAAAAATAACAGCAATAAAAATCCCCACAATTATACATGCTCAGAAATGTACTGGTTTGAGTTCTAGGAGGGAAGAAGCTAACCTTCTAAAACTAAGAGTGTTTACCTCTGGGTATTGAGTTCAGAGGTCATTTTAGTTTTCATTATAATTTTCTGTATTTTCCAAATATATATATTATAATCAGCCTGCCTTATTTTCTTTGCTGTTGGCGATCTTCCCAGGATCCTTTCTTTGTGGGTTTCTTGTAATGTACATATGAGTTCCTTTTTAATCCCATTATGTTACTTGATTTCTGTTTCATTTTTGCTTTTTTTTTAGGCCAAGATAGCCAGGTTAACCAAACGTTTTGGAGCAGCCAAAGAAGATCTTAAGAAAAGACAAGAAGTAAGGATGTCTATTCTTGCATAATTAATATTTGGTTTTAAGTGGTAATCTTAGGAAATGGTGAGTTAGGAGGAAAGTCTTCCTTTATTACAGGTCGGAAATTGCTTTCATTCTGTGTACTTCCTGTATATTCTTTTTGGAGCCACAGCTCTAGAACTAATTATTAACCCTTTTCTAATCCTTATTTACTGTTTGCATGTATCAACACTTATATTAATCTATTTTACAGCATCCTGGAAGTTATATTTTCATTTCATTTTTAAAATTATCTTTGGGATTTGTCTTACCATGTTTTTTTCTTTTTACATTCTTGCCAGTGTCCTAGTCTAGTCTCTTATTTCTGCCAAACTGTTAGTTAGTGTTCTGTTACCTGAAGTAGTCCTTTTCTCTTCTTTGCTTCCACTATGTAGTTGAAGTCCAAACATCGTAGCATAACATAAACTCCAATGTTTAACCTACCTTTTGCTTTTTGTTATTTCCTTATTCTGTAATACATATTTTTAATATAGCACTTGTATATTGCATTATAGTTTTTTTTTAAGATTTTATTTATTCATCTGACAGATCACAAGTAGGCAGAGAGGCATGCAAAGAGAGAGAGAGGGGGAAGCAGGCGCCCCACCAAGCAGAGAACCTGATGTGGGGCTCTATCCCAAGACCCTGAGATCACGACCTGAGCCGATGGCAGAGGCTTAACCCACTGAGCCACCCAGGTGCCCCTGCATTATAGTTTTTAGTTTAATTTCTTTCTTTTCCTCTAGACTTTTTTTTCTTTTTGGGCAAATTTTATTTCTTTGTCGTGAGAGCTCCATTGTGTGGCACTTAATAATTGCCACTAAAATTATTTCAGTAGTAATCATTATTACTATAGGATTTTTCTGTCTTCATTGTGACATCTTCCTTACTTGACTTTAAATAAAGTTATTTTGAAATAATTATAGATGCACAGGAAGTTGCAATGTAGTACATAGACTCCTGTGAACTTTTCACCTAGCTTTCCCCAGTGGTGAAATCTTATATGCCTGCAGTATAATATCAAAACCAAGATATTGATAAAATTCTGTTAAGTAGTCTGAAGTAGTCTGTAGACATTACCATTTCTCACCAGTTTTTATATGAATTTATTATGTGTTTGTGTGTGTGTACACACGTGCAGTTCTATGCAGTTTGATCCCATGTATAGATTTATATAACCTCCACCATAGTCAAGGTCTAGAACTGTTCCATTACCATGAAGGGACTCCCTAATGCTGCCTTTTTACAGTTTAAATCTACCTCATTTCCCCCCACGCCCACCTGTTCCTGTCCCCTGACAACTGCTAAACTGTTCTCCATCTCTATTGTTTTTACTTAACTTGGTAAACTCTGGTTGCTCTTTTTTCTTGAGCAATTGATAGTTTTTATTTTTGTTCTACACAGACTAATCTCACCAAACCTTCCTTTGGCCATTCCCAAAGATTCTTTTTATTATAATCATACAATTTCCTGATTCACTTTTTCAGCTTCATTTATTTGTCATAATATAAAAATTGTGCTATTTTATTTTTCAGATTAGAAAATCGATGTAAATCTTTTTTTAAAAAAGATTTTATTTATTTGAGAGAGAGAGAGAGAGAGTGAGAGAGAGAAAGTGCACAAGAAGTAGGAGAGAAAGAGGGGGAAGCAGGCTCCCTGCTGAGCAGGGAACCCCATGTAGGGCTCTATCCTAGTACCCTGGGATCATGACTTGAGTTGAAGGCAGACATTATGAGCCACCCAGATGCCCTGATGTAAACCTTTTTTAAAACCTTTTTTATTAGCTGTGCTTGAACCAAAGAAAGGGCTTTGCAGTTTTTCCTTTGTTTTTGTACAGTACGAATTTCCACTTCTTCCCTTTTATCCTTATGTTTATCCTTAAGCAGCATGCTGCCCACCATATACTTCCCAGTGTTTGTCTATTTTGCTTTCAGAAGTACTTTCTAGTTCTTCTTTACATATTTAAAAATGACAGACAGGGACACACTTTAAGGAATGATATGAAAATATTACAATCCCTGAAAGGTTTGTTATGGAGAGCTGTAAGTATTATGGAAACAGCAAATACTATATAATTCCTAAAGATTAGAAAAGATTAATTTGAACAATTAGGGTATGTGGTGCTTGAAGAAAAATATTGAGGTCGTCTTCAAGCTTTCAGATTTTGTTCCTTCGTTAATTAGCTTTTGGGTAAGGCCAGTTTTACATTGCCAAACTGGGACATCTTTCTACCCATTCTTGTTAAATTTTCTTTTTGTGAGAGATTTCTAGAAATCTCAAGAATTTGTTCATGTCCTAATTCTGTTTAGTTATGGTATCCAATATAATTTTATATCTGTGTCATGCTAGGTTTTAAAAACAAGAGAAATACAGAATGAAAGTTTAAAACTTTAGTTCTCCCCCTTATTAAAATAAATAAATAAACAGTAATACTTTAAATGCTTTTCTTCTATTTAGATTTGCTCCTTGATCCTCTGATAATAACCAGTTAAAAACAAACCCCACCATGCAGGTTTGTCTTAAAACATTTTCTATCTTAATTTTTAAAAGAGCAGAAAACCCTCATGGGCAGTTTGCTGTTAAATCCACATTTATAATCTAATCTGTTACTGCCTTATGATTGTTATCTTTAACTTCTGTCCTTTCTAGTTCTTACTATAAAAGAAATATAAAGATAATTCTCATCTTTTATGAGAAATCAGTGATGTAATTGAGTAAAATTTTAGATTATTCTACATTTTAATTTTTTTATTAAATTCCTAACATTGTTTTACTTGTGCTACACACACATAATCTAAAATGTATCATTTTAACTTCACAGTTCAGAAGTATTAACTATATTAACACTGTGTAATAGATCTTTAGGTGTTTTTCATTTTGCAAAACTGATGCTCTCCTACCATAGAACATCTCTCATTTCCTCTCCCCTCAGCACTCAGCTACTTTTTTTTCCCATGATTTGCTACTTTAGATCTCATAAATGAAATCATTATAGTGTTTGGGTTTTGTTTAGTTTTAGTTTTTGTTTTTGGTGACTGATACCTGTATTGTAGCATGTAACAAAATTTCCTTTTCAAGGCTGAATAATATTCCACATTATGTATATAGTATATACTGCATTTTCTTTATTCATTTACTTATTGATGGATATTTGGGCTGCTTTCATTTCTTGGCTTTTGTGAATAATGCTACAATGAACATCTGTGTGTAGATAACTCTTTAAGATCCTGGTTTCAAGTCTTTTGGATATCTATGCAAAAGTGAAATTGCTGGATCATTTGGTAATTCTGGTTTTAGTTTTTTGAGGAGTTACCATAGTATTTTCTAAAGAGGTCACACCAGCAGTCTGCACTGAGTAGCTCAACGTCTGCAGAGAAATTCCCTTCACCGCATCCATCTCCTGCCAAACTGAAGGCTGCGCAGGCCACTGAGTCGCCTGCCATCCAGAGGGGATGGGTGGGATTGGAAGGAGGCCAGCTGTAGGAGCTCTTTTCCTTGTCCCCTCCTCTACCAGGGAAGGCAGGACCCGTTCTGCCAAGGGCCCTCTGCGTATTCCCTTCTCTTTGAGGAATTGGGATTTTTGTCTGGTGCGCTTAAGGCAGAATCTTCCTGACACCAGTGTGTGGGTTTTTAACACCGGTGAGTCTGAACGGACCACAGGTTTTTCTGTAGCTCTTT